>NDGN011306828.1:0-18992 GCA_002564285.1 Tympanoctomys barrerae
TCCTTCATTTTGAGTGTCGGGTATTTGTCCCAGCAACGAGAGAAGAGTAACTAAGACATGTACATTTCACCACAGAATTTCCTGCGTTAAACATGAATTGAAATTATTCTTTATAAGTACAAATGAGTATAAAATGTAAAGTTTCTTAGCTTCTTCCTCTCTTCTTCAAAAATATTCAAAAGTAAAATATTGATTTCTTGCCTTAAAGCATCAAAAGTCTCCTAAAACAATCAGTACATTTCAATAGGAATGCAGATTCCAAACTTGTGATTAGTTGCATAATAAGAGATCAAATTTGACCTTTGTATTTATGGAGAAAGTAGTTAACTTATTTCCAGCAGGAAGCTTTGAAAAATAACTGATTATACATATACAATACTGATTTTTACAGCAACTTTAAAGATCTGTATTTATTTTTAATGCACATCTGTCCTGGAACATCAAGAGAAGTTGGTCCCTAGTCGCTACTGCTGTCAGTGTCTTAGCAGAATAATAAACTTGTTTAAGTAAGGAAGACGTGGCGTGCAGTCTAAATTTATTCAATTTTTAAAAAGTTATTCAACCTAAATATGTTCAGCCCTGTTATTCACACCCCCCGCTGCCACTGTGACCCTCTCAAATACTTTCACCTATGAGAGAAAATACGCTGTCTTCAGAAGCGACAGGGCTGAGTTTGCTCTTGCTCTTCTGTACTGACCTCTAGGCCTAGAGAGCTGCCCAGATGTTCCCTAAGTAGTCACTGAGACCATCATGTGACAAAATAACCTAAATCTAACAAAACAAAATCACATATTTGTTGACTTTAAAAGTTCACATTTTAATGTTCAAAGTATAAATATTAATAGAGAGTTAGTACAGCAAATGATGGGTCAAAAAGAGGAGCTGACAGAAAGTGGCTTTGACATAGTGCCTTAGTCAGTTCATGAGCTCGAGTCATTTGACTTCCGTCTTTCTCCTCTTGGGGAGAGTATGGACTTTGACTCCTTCACTACTTTTTCCATGAGCTCAGCCATCGTGTCGTATGGGGAGCGCAGCATCACAGTGTCGCTCGGCGCAGACGCCACCCACGCAGCACTGGAGATGTGCTTTCTGAGCCAGCGAGAGATTCTGCTCATATCTGGAAGCGCAAACCGCCCCCAGCAGCAGCGGAGACTTCTCTGCAGCCCGACAGGAAGTTCCCAAGCAATGGAAAGGGGAATTTTTTCTCACTGTGGACTTGGATATTACTTTCATTTTCAATTCTTTTTTTGTTTTTCTGTTTTCATTTTCCTGTCTACTTACTTGAGCATTTTCTACAACTTATTTTCTATTTATTTACAATACTTTTAGTGCCTCTTTTATACTTAAAGTGGTGTAATCTTAAGTGGCTGATGTGGGTATCACTCTGTGTGCGCACGGAGTCTCCGCACTCTACTTGTGTCCTCATTTTTTCAGTTCCTGTAAAGCCCAGAAGCCTCACCTCTCTTTACTTCCCTTCAGTTTTTCTACTTACAGATACATCTGTCAAGGATTCCTCTTCAGTCATTCAGAAGCATAGAAGGCAGTGTTATAACTTTGGTGTCATCTGGTATAATTTAGAAATGAAAATGTAGACAATTCAAGAGGAAAAGGAAAGTCTGCTGCACATCATTTTAACATATTTTACTTTACTGTGCATGTGTGTTCTCCCTTCCAAGGTTTCTTATTAACTATTTTTGTTTGTTTGGGTCCCTTCCTCTAATTCTTTTATTTTTCTTTCTGTATTTTAGGGAAGGGTCTACAAGGTGTTCAGGGTCTCACTACTAGATCGGACTTGTAGTGATCCGCCTGTTTACAGCCTCCCAAGAGCTGGGATTACAGGCATGTGCCACCATGCCCAGTCTCGATTGCTGTCTCAGTGCACCCCCGGGATGGGGCCAGCATGGTGGGCCAGGGATCAAACCCTGGCCCCTGCCCCTGCCCCTGCTTGCAGGTGCTTTAATACACTGAGCTTTTTAGCTGGCCCTCCCCCTGATTCTTTTAGGGGTGTCTTCTGGTAACAACTTTTTTTATTTTTCTCATCAGAGAATTACTGGCTTTCCTTTCTCCAGCTCTCACCTGCATACATTCCCTGAGTACAGCATTTTTCACTACTTGAAGAACATCCCGCTATTTTCTGACCTCTGCTGTCTGATGGGAATTTTATTCTTAGTTCTCTAGCTGTATTTTTTTTTTCCTATAAGAAAAGGGTCACTTTTCTTTTACTGCTTTCAAGTCTATCAGAGCTTTGATTTTAAAGTGTCTGTGCATAGGTTGCTTCGTGTTTAGTTTGCTGTTTGCCTCTTGAGTCTGTGAATTGATGTCTCTTGGCCAATTTGAGACGTTCCCTTGAATACTTCTTCAACCATACTGTCTTTATTCTCTCTCTCTCTCTCTCTCTCTCTCTCTCTCTCTCTCTCTCTCTAAAGTTTCAGAGGTGCAAAAAATATTCTATTTATTTCACACAGGTCATGGAGATTTTATTCACCTCAGAGCTGTTTTCATGCTGTTGTTCAAGATGAGCAATTTCTCTTGTTTTGTCTTAAGGATCACCAATTGTTTTACTCTGATCTATTTTCTGGTGTAAATCTTACACGCAGATATTTATTTATTTATTTATTTTCTGTAATTTAGGGAAGGGTCTACAGGGTGCTCAGGGTCTCACTACTAGGTTGGACTCTTAGTGATCAGCCTGTTTACAGCCTCCCAAGAGCTGGGATTATAGGCGTGCGACACCACGCCCAGTCTCAATTGCTGTCTCAGCATGCTCGGGGACGGGGCTGGCACGGCAGGCCCAGGGATCAATGCCCCAGCTCCTGCACCTGCTTGCAGGCACTTTAATCTGCTAAGCTATTTGGTCGACCTTTTTTTTTTTTTTTTGAAACAGGGTCTCACTATGCAACTCAGGCTGGCCTTGAAGTCACTTTGTAGTCTAGACTGCTGTTGAACTCACAGTGATCTTCCTGTCTCAGTCTCCCAAAGTGCTGGGATTATAGGCATACACCATCACACCCAGTTTACCCACAGATTTTTGTTTGTTTGTTACTATATAGTTCAATTAAATGTTTTTCTTAGTTTATTACTTATCTACTCTGTTCATTGTTGAGGATTTGAAATTTTTTATGACTTATCATCTTTATAATGTTTCATTGAACTATTTTTATGTAGCTGTTTTAAAATCTTTCTTATATAATTTGACGCCAGTGCAAATCTCTACACCTGCATTTATGGTTATCTTTTAGTTGGAGCCCTTCCTGGTTCTTTGTATGCTACATGACTTTATATCAAATCCAGATGTGTGCTATAGTGTGTGACAAGACACAGAACCCCCTCTAGACTTTCTATTTTACCTCTCGCCTCTGACCTCTTTGGCTGCGGGAAGGGGCGTGCCCATTACTAGTCTCAGGTAGAGCCAGAGTGGAGACGCTTGCTCTGCCTCACAGATAAGGAGCCATCATTACTGCTGGCTGGTATGTGAGCTTCTGAGTCCCACACGGTGCCCACAGTGCCACTAGCCTAGTGACTGCTGCGAGTAGTGAAAGACTTGACTCTTCTCTAGACCTCTCTCTCTCTCTCTCTCTCTCTCTCTCGTGGCCAGCTCAGCCCTGCCTAAGCTTGCCTAAGCAGGTGCTTTAGTCTGCTGAGCTATCTCACTGGCCCCCAAGCTAGGCCTCTACTGATCACCCGAGAGGCTAAGCAGGATGGTGAGGGCCCCACCACACTCCCTTCTAAGACTTTTCTAACGCTACTGCTGAGGGTTCTGGGCACCTGCTGCTGCCTCACAAGGTGGCCCTCCAGTTCCTGTGTGGCCTTTGCTGCTGTTGGAATGGCCATTGGCTGAAATTATTCTGTCTGCCTAAGCTTCCTGTTTTCTGTTTCTTTGACTAGACAGCTAGGCCTCTGGCTTGTTTTACCAGTAGTTTTGCTGTCCCTCCTGGCATGTACAGGTTTCTAAGCTATGAGTCTGAGATACGTGATGCAAAAACCAAGCCCAAGGAGCTCCCTGGGAGTCCACACTGCTAGTCATGCTGTCTTCTATTCTCTCCTAAGAGTCATCTTCTACTTGCTTTCTTTTTTGTATTTTAGGGAAGGGTCTACAGGGTGTTCAGAGTCTCACTACTAGATTGGACTTGTACTGATCCCCCTGTTTACAGCCTCCCAAGAGCTGGGATTACAGGCACATGCCACCATACCCATCCTCAATCCCTGTCTCAGCGTGCCCCGGGGGCGGGGCAGACACTCCATCATCTTAAAAGCAAAATTCCAATTTAATGCTATTGAATATCTGATAATTACAATCCAAAATCATTTTATGCACCATTAGCGCATAGATTACAGGTTAAGTTTGTATGCCTAAATTCTCTAATGTTGCAATACTAACTTTCATCCATTGTGCTATCATATAGCTGGTTATTTGGGCTTTCTCTTCTTGTAGTAAATTACTTTCTAAGCTTGTTAGATAGCACTTTGAAACATTTACTGAATTCAGACCCAAACATTCTGCATTTCTGTTCAGTTCTATCACTTGCTACCTGAATGGTCTGAAGAAGTCATCTCCCCGCCCCCCGCACTCCTGAAATCAGATTCTTCTATAAAACAGTAGTATCAATCTATCCCTCTCTGCAGATTGCAGATTTGTTGTGATGTTACAGGACAACATTATGCATGAAAACATACTGTCCTTGGCACATCCTAGATGCTTAATTTTAAAACATATTTGTGGAGTCTGACGTCTTTAGAGCCCACTGTTTAACTGGCACTTTTCTCATAAGTATCTTATGATTACTTTAACAACAGGAATGGAAGAAAAGATGCGTGTCTGCATGAAAGTAGAAGCACAATGGGAGGCAGATATAAACCAGTGACATAATTTTTGTGGCTAATTACATAAGAATAAAAGAATGATAACCCTTCCTGACGGGCTGTCTCAATCATATCAAATTTACATGCAGCAAAAGTTCAATCCCAAAGGCTTAGAATGGGAAAGGTTACTCCTCCCTTACATTGCTGGAAGGGGTGTGTGTGTGTGTGTGTGTGTGTCTGTACTGAGTACAAGGTCTATAGGGTCTCACTATGTAGATTGGACTTGTAGTGATTCTCCTGTTTTCAGCCTCCCAAGCGCTAGGATTACAAGCATGTGCCACCACGCCCAGTCTCAGTCATCACCTCAGTGTGCCCCGGGGCCAGGGCGGGCTGGTACAGCACACCAGGGATTGAACCCTGGTCCCTGTGTCTGCCTAAGCAGGCACTTTAATCTGTTGCACTATCTGGCCAGCCCATATAGTTGTAAGATTTTTTTTTGAGGAAGCTTTTCTTCATATATTGACTCAGCTTTTTGTCTCCATGTCAGCATCGGCTATTAACTATTTGCAAGCAAGTCCAGGAATGCCAAGAATGGTTTATGAAGTGATTTTCCTGTTTTACCAAAAAATAGCACATCAGATATAATACATTTTATCTATTGAAAACTTATTTGATCTGACCTAAAAAGTCTTGAAATTCAAATTTCTTCCTGCAGATAAACATAGGAGAACTTCCCATTTGGTGAGCAACAATATTATCTGCCATACTGACCCCTACCCTGGCCTAGTGAAGGCTGAAGATGAATGGGCTGTGCATGGCAAGAGGGCGGCTTGCTGCTGGCTCACGGGCTAGTAGGCTCTGCCCTCCTTCAGGTTCACGGCAGGTTTGCACCCCAGCGGAGGCAGATATCCTTCTTGCTTCTGCAGGTGAATCTTTTGTTTGTCAATTTTTTTATTCTTTCAGTATAGGTTCTCACTACTCAATTCAGGCTCATAGTGATCCTCCTGTTTCAGCCTCCCCAGCGCTGGGATTACAGGCATGAGCCACCATACCCAGTTTTGGTGGCCAGCACTGCACGCACGGGGATAGAATCTGCTAGTTCTTATATCACCACGCAATCTCCCCAGCCCCTGGGCATGAATCTTGAATAATCTACTCATGAAAATTAATTCTTCAGGGCAAAGAGTCTTGTGGTGCATAGTCTACAAAATACCATTGCTTTTAAAGAGGACGTGTTCGGTTCCTCCTTCTATTCATTATGTTCTTCCTTTTTTTTTTTTTTTTTGAAGGGGGTTACCAGGAATCAAATTCAGGACCTCATGCTTGCTAGGCAGGTGCTGTGCCACTGAGCCAAATCCCCTGCCCCTTCCATTCATTCTGAACACATCATACAGTGACTTGAAGCTGGGAGTTGCAGCCTTCACTTGATTTCAATGAGTGGTCAAGGCAGAAACCAAGAGCATCATGTTAAGAAAGATTAAAAAGAGGGTTTTTAGGACTCTGAGTTCTTGATAATGCTCTCATTATATGGACCACATTACTGCTGAGATTATAAATTTTCTTAAATTTGTGGATCTATTTTAACTGAATCGGTTCTTACATTGGATAGAGATTGGGACTGTCTAATAAATAATTATGCATACATAAAAATAGTTGTAAAATCCATTAAATACATATGCTTGATATCATGAAGTTTTAAAGTAACACATGAAGCCATATCATTTTCTCAATCCAGTCTTAAATAATTAAAAGAAACCTTCAGCATAAACTCACCTCTCATCTCTAAAACTGTGATAATTTCCTGTCTCCAAAATTAAACAGGGTGATGGAAACAGATGTGCTGCAGTCAAAGAAAACCCCCCGGTGCTGCTGGTACGTTAGACTGTGCAGTCTAGAGAAGAAACTCCACCGTGGACACCAGCTGTTGACTGACCAGCAAGTGTATGGTCGCCGAGGAGACCGGGCCGAGCTGCTAGACACAGACTACCGAGCCCTTTGCTTTCTGGGCCTGCTAACTGCTGGTTCTCCTCCCTCAGACATTAGCCTTGAACGTTGCAGGCTTGCTGCTCCCACTGGGTGAGCACTGACGTGTAGTCAGCATCACGTGCGAAGTCAGCAACACACCTTTCATCATTGTGGAATTCAGTATCAAAGCTGTAGCCTCCACTGGAGGAAGTCAAGGTAACTTAAGCATGATTGAGGCGTGTTTCCTTACGTTCTCCTAATTTAAGCAGAGCCTTTCTTACTACCGCCTCTCTAAAAATTCATTCAGAAAAGTGCAGGGGAATTTAGATGTCCACTGATCATTTGTTTGGTGGAATGCCAGGTCTGTTAAGCAAGACAGGGTCTGGTTGATCAGGGAGGTTACAAATAGCCCATCACAGAACGTAGAGAATAAGGGCAAATCATGGGAGATAAGTGATTAGGATTTGGGGACAGGAGCAAAGAGGGAAGAGAAGCTCATAGTAGTCTAAGCGTGACATGGCTGGGAAAATCAACAACATTTTGTACAGAAAATGGCCTTGAAATAGGTTGCGAAGAAATAGCAGGATTTTAACCCAGTAGTCACAGACAGAGAGAATCTCAACAACACAATGTGATTAGAAGCAAAAACTTTCTATTGGAATTTACACGGGTTTGCAACACATCTTTACTCTTTAGGCAGTGAGGTTTTTCCTTGAGTTTAAAATAAGGGCATTAACACCTTATAAACTTCGTTAAAAGAATTATTTTCCAAGGCTTGTATAAAGATTCTACAGTCCAGACTAGTGTTCATTTTAATGTAATCTTTTCATTTTGTCTTCATTAGGCAATATAAAAACTTCAGTAGCACAAAGACCGTACTATTTATTTATTTATTTTTCATGTAAGGGCTGTTTATTTGGACATTATATTTAAAGTCATGAGACAGAATGACTCACCTAAGGGTGTGCTTATCAATTGAGTAATGGGACAAAGGGCCTTGGAGGTTGATCCAGGTATAGTCTACTACTAGGCCGCACAGAGGATGAGGGATGGACCAAGACCGTACTATTTAACCACTTCCCAGAGGTCTTTGGTGAGAGCGTTGGGTAAAGCAACTACAGTCTCACAGTAATCGAGGCAATCCTGTGGATGAGCTTGCCAGCAGGTCACACACGTGCAGTCATCCTGTCCAACGGAGGTAAAGCACAGAAAACAGGGGAGCTTAGCAGTAAACAACCACAGAAAGGAATAAAACTGGTGGGAAACTGCACGGGGCTGGAAACACTGAAGAAAAATGAATTGCTCATTTAATCTAAAATACATTAAAAATATTATTTGACTCTATTTTTCTCTGAAAGGTGACATGTACAGTGGATCTGCAAAGGACTTACAGAGATGGAGCTGTGCTTGGGGGGATTTCAGGTGACTGGACAGTGGAGCTGAAGCCCAGAGAATGTAAAGAGGGGATATCAAGAAGGTGTCTGCCTGCTGGGGACTCAAGAGGAGAGGTGAGGTGCAGGTCCACTCAGAAAGGTCTCCAGGCACTTCGGAGTTGCTGCCAAGGTTCACAAGTATATAGTTTTGGTCAGCTGGTTCTATTAGCAACAGAGAACCATAGAAGAGACCGTGAAAAAAGTATTTACTAACTTGAACAGTCTAATAGAGAATGTAAGAAAATGGCTGCAGATGCTCAGCACCACTGGAGCAATCTTATTGTGATTTAATTTTCTAAAAATTTCCAAGATAGAAAACGATTCAGAGATCTATGAACACAAAGTTTTGGGTCTTTATAGAAGGACTTGTGGGCATCAATGTACAATGCTGTGTACGCGCTGGTTTCCTTCTCTACTCGTCATCCTTGGCTTTGTCCAAGTACCCGTAGGTGGGTCCACTGCGTACTCCACGAGGGTTAGCGCTTGGTGAGCTTCACTCTACTTTGGACTCTTTCTGTGCACAGCATGTCAGTTAGCCAGAGCAATTAGCCAAAGCTGAAGCCAGTCATGTTGCTCTTTTAATCTCTTTCTTCAGACCTGGAACATACTGAAAAGTAGAAGAAATAAAATTCTGGAGCTGTGAAACTGCACACGAGGCAGGGGACGTGGCAGACTTAGAGAGCAGAGAAGACGGGAGGTTCCGAGGGGTTGGAAACTTGATTTGCCAGAGCTGGCTTTGAAGGAGGCGGGGAGAGGCTGTGTGCTAAAGATCGTGGGCAGCCTCTCCAGGTAGGAGCAGTCCCCAGCAGAAAATCAGCAGGAAGGCTACAGGAAGCGACTTGCCTTCAGGTTTCCACGATGCAGCGCCGGCCTCCACAGACTTTGGTATCAGCCGTACAAGACTGAGAGCAGAGCAGCAGATCAGCCGTGGCCGACTGCTGACCTACAGAAGCCGGGCAAGCAGGTTTGCATCATTATAAGCCTCTAAATTTGTGATAACTTGTTCTAGGAGTAAAGGAAAACTACAGTACAATATAGTTGAAACTCTAGGGACTTGACCGTGACCAGCAAGTGCTGGGAGAAAAGCATCTACTCCAGTTAACCTCATGCCACCCCAAGAGGACGCACGGACACCCAGACGGGCAGCAAGCTGGAGTTGCCTCCAGTTAAAAAGAAGGATTAATACACAAGCAAGTTACATTACCAGTCTGACAGAGGGGGGACGTCTCCTTCGTGCGTCGCGGCGCATGAGCTCAGCCGCGATATGCTGGTATAAAATTTCCAGCGTCCATCCTGAAAGAATAGGAAACAGGAAACAAAGGAAATAGAAAACTTGATTGGCAAGATCAATCATGTCCGAAGCTCACAACCAGTTCTCTGCTCTCTGTAGCTGGATGATAAGGGCAGGGCACAGTGCTTGGAACTGCAGAGAAACCTCCCCCATTCCTGAGGGTCATTGCGCAAGGGCTGCTTCCCAGCCTGGGAATTCAGGAGTGGGGAGGCTGGGCCGGGCCACAACTGAGCTCAGTACTTCTCTGGCTCATTTCCACAGACTAGAGGACTAGCTTGCAGGGACTCCAGCTGGTTTCTTCTTCTTGCCACTAACTCATACTTCTAGCACTTTCTGTTCCTGCCAAATTACTGAGGGAGAGACCAGTTGACTTCATTTTGATGCTGACGTAACATGAGTCATAGCATGCGCATATTGTCTAGCCTGTGTGTTGCTGATGTTTGTTCTTTTATTCTCCTTTCTTGCTCCTCCCCTTCTTTTTCCTGTGCCTCTTGTATGTCTTCACCAGTATCCAGTATCGGGTGCTTACTACTCTGTGGTGGGCGCCACCTTTCCTTTAGTGCTCAGAGCCTCAGCTACAGACATGGAGCTTTAGGAAGGCTAACTGGCTCGCCCAGGGCCGAGGGGAGGGCAGCGATGGCTGAGGCGTGAAGCCTGACTGCAGAGCTCACATTCTCTGTCCTGCAGTGAAGAAGGCCTGAACCCTCTGCAAGCAGCTGCTGTGCTTTTGCCCTGTACCTGGGCATCCAACTGACAAATGGTCCAATCCTGAGTGCGTCTGTAAACCTGGTGTCAGTGCTGACTCCGAGCCTCCTGCCGTGTGGGTCATCCACCCCACCCGGGCGTGGGCACCTCATCCTGCCCCCGGGGCAAAGGCCCAGGTCCCCTCAGCCACGGTGGGTCACGGCATCGGCCTGGACCGCCCATTCGGAGCATGGGCCCTGCCCTGCCTCTCCTCCCGCTGTCTCTGGGCTGGGGTTCCTTCTGCGGAAGACCTCGCTCCCTCTGCTGTCCAGCCCAGCCCCGCCCAGGAGATTAGAACTGAGCTTTCTGCCAGTTCTTCCCCTCTGAGCTCACAGCTCGCTGAGAAGACAGCGTGAACAGCTTTGAAAGCTGCTGAATGTTCCCAGCACCGCGCCACAGCTGGCTGCACCGGTGTGAAACCTTAGATGATTTTAATTCATTCTAAATTGTAATCCAGGACAAACAATGCTTTTGACAATCAGCTCAGCTGGCTCTGCACACTATAAGTGTGTATAGGGAGGAGCACGCAGTGGATCCCGTGGCGCCGCCCGCAGCCCGCACCGCGTGGGCCCACGGGAGCGTTGGGTGTGCAGCCTCCCCGCAGCTCTGCTTGCAGTTCCACTGCCTTGGGTCCGCCCCGAAGCCTCTCCTTTTCTCCTAACCTAGTGCTTTGAAACAACCATTTGTTTAGAAAATTGCTGAGGTTGTATAGTAAAAAGTTAAAACAAGGCCAAGAGGCTCTCAATGAACAGAGCAATTCGCGTCCCATTTGGTGAAAGTTCCTGTTAACCCTTGCTACTCCACTGCCAGTTCTCTATGCAGATTACAAATTCAGGCGCACACAGACTCACGATGGGAGACACGAATATGCGCATAAATACACATCTACATGCGTTCTTCTATCTTAGCCAAATGAAGTACGGTATGCACAGCATACACCAGCCTCGGTTTCCCAGCGAGGAGCCACCCCCTCATCAGCATACGCACAAAGCTCTGCTCCTTTATACGTCCAGCCTAGTTGTACTCCAGATTGTTAAATCAATTTCTATTAATAGACAGTTTAATTGGTTTTTGATTTTTACTATGATTATTTTGTGGCTATATATATATATATATATACACACACATAATGTCCCTAACAATCTTTTAATTCACATTTTCTCTATTTTGTTCATCTTGCCAATTTATATCAATGCATTTGCTTCTTGGTTTACTTACTCACGCTTTTCTTTTTTTGCTAAACTGTGATTGCCTTCAGGGAAAAACACGTCATTTTTTCTTCTTTTCCACTATACTACAGTAGCGGAATCTTGTATAGTGCCTGGGACACAGGAGATATTTAGCTGTATTTTTTGAGTAAAAGAGTCAACGAATAAAGGGATATTTTCTTATAATTTTGCAGTTATCTTTGGAGCCCTATTTAAATGCATTTTTTAGTCCTCCTAAAAATTCAAAGTAATTTACAATAAAGAAAGCCTGGATGATATTGATGTACTCCAATAGTGAGGAAAAAAAAAGCTGAGAAATCCTTCATGTTGGATGCTGGTTGACCAGCGCATTTCAGAAGTGGGCAGAGCCCGGGAGGGCTTTCTGTACTCACAGGCTGCTCATAACCTCCCCAGGACCCTCAAAACCAGAGCTAAGCCTTCAGGTTGCTTTGGTTAATTTCCTTTATTTCTCCCTAAGTTGTGCCATAAAGCCTCCTACCCTCCCAGTTTTTTCCTTTCCTTCCTTATTTCTACAGCATTTTTATGTTTCTTCCTTTCTTTTCTTTTCTTTCTTTCTTTCTTTCTTTCTTTCTTTCTTTCTTTTTTTGATGAGTTCTTTACAAGAAAAGCAACCTAGAAAATAGTACACGATGAGCACAAAACTACTCTAGTTGAGGAAAATCTAAACCAATCAAACTCTATTCAAGGAACAGCCTCAAGTAAAGGAGGAATTTGTGGTAACAAATTTTATTTAAAAATTAATTGAAATAATTTCAGGCGTAATTCTGGAAGATAGGTCTTTCACGGAGTACAATAAAATCTTCCTGTCTGAAGAACTTTCCCATGACATTTGGTGTAGGTACCACATACGATCATGCATCTGCAATGATTCAGGGGGCAGAATGTGAGGAGATTTGCCAATCACATCTGAAAATACAATAATTAAAAATTGGATTTTAATCCCCCACAACCTGACACTGTAGTGCACTCTCTTTGGAAGAGATTCAGTAGGAGGCGCTGTTGGGGGTTAAAAGCCCCTTCTCAAAGCACAGCCTGGGTGCTAACAAGCTGTGTGAAAGTTCGCATGTCACTAATTTGAGGCCTCCGACTTGCCATTTGTTGAGACAATGACAGCTTTCAGGGGAGAAGTGTAATCAAGTGAGACTTACTACTGACACAGGCAGAGTTGCCTCCCTGCGAAGAGGGATCAGTCACAAGTGACTAACGGCTGAGGGAAAATTAAATACGGGATTTGCTCTGAGCACATGCTGGCCTTCGGGGGTGCTGGAAGCGCTTCTAGAGCATCCACTCCTGCGACTTCTCAGGACACGTCTCTAGTAGGGGTTATTTTCATTCCTACTTTGGCAGTTGAGCAAACTGAAACACATTAAATCTGAAGATGTACTGAATCATTTGTGCAGAGACATTCATGCAGGAAGTTGGGGTGCTGGGACTCGAGCTGAGGACAGTCTCAAGCTGGCATTTTGAACATTCTGCTATGCTTACCCCTAAGCTTCCTATGCCCAGCTCATGCAGGTACACACATGCATTTACTAACTTCAGTTAGCAAATTCTGCTAGCGCTTTTACCTCTTGAAATAATTTCAAATCTAGTCTTTGCATTGCACTTATTCCTATTATTTGCATTAAGGTCATTTAATCCTACATAAATGAATAATTGTTCATTAACTTGTCATTGCCAGACATTTGCTGAATGTTGGGGGTATTGCCTCAGTAGTGTTTATTATTTAACAGGAAAAGCTTTGGACACCCATATCCCAAGAAGGGAGCAACTGTTCACCAGCACGTGCAACACTGGAGAAGCGAAAGCACCATCATCTTGGACGTGGCCTTTCGTAATCACCCCCGTGCCCGTTAATTCATCTGCTTCTAGTGTTATTTCACGCCACTTCATCAATCAAAAGTCACAGTGTGATCCTTCCAGAGTCAAGTTTGATAATTCAGTTATATTAAGAACGCTCTGTGTTGTTTGGCAAGCACTCGATGCATCCTGCTTCTCTGTGCAGTTACTGCTCATCTCTTTTGCCTTTAGACTTTATGCCAGCTGTAACCGTCCCTAACTCCTAAGGACACATAGTGTTCCCGCCTTCCTGCTTCAGCCTCTCCCTTCAGATCCTTGGTCTCCCAGTTTGTGTTTCCTGCTCAATAAGCACTTCTTTTAGAGAACTCTGCCCAATCTCAAGATGGGCAAAAGTTAACTCCTTTGATGTTTTCATCCATTGATCCAGTACGGAGTCTTTTCTATCATTGAATGCCCATGCCAAGAGTAGACAGTAGATTCTCTGCGCATGTTTACAGAAATGAGCTACAGAACTGGGCATGTTTGACCATCTCTCTAAATCTATACTCCTTATCCTTTATTCACCTCCCATTTGCTGTCCAAAGACATCTATGAAATCTCCATGCATGTTTAAATTAAAAATAAACTATAGCAAGAGGCACACTGCCACCAAGCCCTCCCCCACTGCGTCTTCCTCAGCTAAAGCACACTCATTCGTAGCACTTCTGAAGCAGTTCTGGAAGTGTCCCTCACAAGAGTCTCCACAGGATGCTGTCAAAATTATACTGGGTGCTGCTGGTGCCACCCGATAAAGACGCAGGCTGCTAAAATCAGGTTGTGTCCTCCTGCACCCTAGTCACCAGAGTCTTGTGTCCCACGACTTCCGGCTCTTCCCCAAAGTCAAAGTTGCCATGAAGATGAACATTTTGAGTTGACTCAGGCCTTCCGAGCTGTCATAACAGCGGCTCATGCAAAGCAAAGCAAAGCAAAACAGAGGACTTCTGGGACTGTGGAAGGAAGACCTGATTAACCACTCCCCATGTGTCAAGTCTGTTTCCTGCGCTTCACACTCCTGAGGAGAAAAATCTGCATTTCTAAACTATAATTTACATTTTCCAGGCTACGCTTCTCAAAATTGTGAGGAAAGTATTCTAGCTGCCATAAAATTAATATACCAAATGTTTATGTCCATGAATGCAATTTCTATGTTTAAAGATTTTGAGGCTGAAATACTATTGTGTTTTTCAATTATTCTGTGGAAAGAGAAATTGAGTGCATTTTCTGTAATTATTAGAAATGACTGATAGAAAATAATAGAGTCAAAGAATTGAATTATATAGTATTCTTTTTATGACTTAAAAATTATTTATTTATTTATTTATTTTTGTGATACCAGAGATTGAACTCAGGACCCTGCACTTGCCAGGCAAGTGCTTATTCTACCAAGTTATCTCCCTCTCCCCAAAAATTTTATTTGTGTTAGTACATGTCACAGTATATAATAATTGTTTTTTCTTGGGGGGAGCTGGTACATGCTCACAGCATACCTACAAGTTTTATAGTATTTTTGAGATAAAATTGTAAGCTATATGTTTCTGTTTTAATACAAAAGCAGTGCTCAACCTTCAAACTACACTGAGGAGGCTACATTGGTTGGCTCCAAATTCTTGTTTTCTGCAATAAAATGTGGTACAAGCAAATGAGAGTTTATTTACTGTTGCATAAAACTTTGGTGGAACAAGCAATGAGAGGAAGCCTGCTTTTGATTTCAGCCATCTGGAAATATTAAAACTCAGAGCTAAGGTTTTTTCAATTTCCTTGTAGCGTAAGTAGAGTGTCTTGTCCCCAGCTCTGTGCCCCGTGGGTCAGGCCAGATGTCACAGTGACAATGGTCACCTTTAAGCCAAAGGCTCCTTGGATGGTGTACCTTTTCTCAGACACTTTATCCTGCGCTGTCAGCTTTTTGTACTTCGGGTTATTCCAGTAGGAGAGCAAATGGGACACAGTGAGATGGATCTTTTGCAGATGGGAAGGGAACAAGGGATGGAAGGAGACATGGGACATGACAGGAAGGGGAAGTCTTTGGAAGGCGTCCCGACTGTGCCAGGACCCCCCATGAGGAGTGCGAGCACCGTGGACTGTGAACGCACCACAAGAAGAGTTTTTAAAAAGTTACAAGAAGAACTCCAAAAACTTGAGAAGAGAGTATTTTAGAACGTGAAACCCCACACGCTTTCAATTAGATACATCATCTGCAAAGACCTCTTCGCTGCTTTGTAAGCCCTCTTAAATATCGACAACTCTCTTATATTCTTTTATGCTGAAAATATTTTTCCTTCAGAAGACATAAAATCACAACTTACAAAGAATGTCTGGAGAAGGACTTGACTGGGTTTTAGCATCAGGGCTGTGATTTTGCAAATCACCTGACTCTGCAGCTTCTGTTTCTCCGCCTGAAACAGTCCTGCCCAGTCACTGAGTTCAAGCGGCAGGCGGCAGTAGGCCAGCAGCACACAGGACAAGAGTGACGGTAAATACCAGGGGCAGTGTGGTCTGGCGTGGAGAGGGTCAGCACCCCCAGGAAACCCAAGGTTCGTCTTTCTTCCCCAGCGAAGATCTCCCCATCCCCCACCCCTAACGAGGCCACCACTCCCCTGACTGCAGCTGCCCTCCCAGGGTCCCTACACCATGCTTGGATTTGGCCTGCGATTGCTTTCTGTCTTTTCTTATTCTATACTCTTAATATCTCCTGTTCATTTTCTCTTCCTAATCCATGTGAAGTTTTGCTTAGAAAATATAAACATTGTTATAAAGTCTCCATGCTCTTCTTGGAAAAAGTCACTTGCAATAATAAACATAAGTAAAGTTAAGAGCTTGGTGAATTCTCCAGAACTATGAACTAATTTAGCTATTTCCAAGCAAGAAACACATACAAATCCAGGGTCTGAATTTCTTTCCCCTTGGCTCCTCAGTCTTTAATGACCTTGCTGGAAACCCACTAGTTTTAACCCTCCATGTTACTTCAATCGCAAATCAAGACAAACTGGGTATTGAGAATCGAGAAATGAATTTTACTTGATAGGCAATAAACAGAGCTGACCGAACAATACTGAAAGGTAAGCAACAGTAAAGATATTTTAGACAAGGTGATCATGGAAACTGTCTCAGTGTAAATAATTCAAAAAGGTAATCATATACTTTTTACTTTATTTGCTATTGTATATATACAATAGTACTTACAATAAGGTAGCTTTTGGATAGCTCATAGCAATCTTACGTATTACTTGATGAAATGAGGTTTTCATGATTGCTGTTCAGGGGCGTGGTGTTTTTTTTTTTGTTTTTGTTTTTTTGTTTTTTTGGTTTTTTTTGTACCAGAGATGAAACTCAAGACCTTGTGCTTGCCAGGCTGGCACTTATACTACTGAGCAATCTTGCAGACCCAGGGATATGCCGTCTTTTTTTTTTGGTGGGTGGCTCAGTCTTCCCTGAGGGTGGAGCTGGCGCAGCATGTGGTGCCAGAATTGAGCCACGGTCCCTGCATTTCCTTAAGCTCGCCTAAGCAGGTGCTTTAGACCACTGAGCTATCTCACCAGCCCTGATGATTATTTTACAAAGCAAAATATCATAGACTCCTCTTCCTAACCAAAATAAATGGAATGCAGGCTTCCCGACAGCAGACGCTGTGTTTGGGGGCTATTGCTGCTGGGTGTGTCTCTTGTTCCTATCGCATTGATTATCTTCAGTCCTGGACACTATCTTAGATGCTCAGCAATGTAAAGTACCTCAAAGTGCCTGAGTGACTGTCAGAAAAAGTGACTAGCAGCTGGCTGATGGGGAAGTGAAAGAGGGTGTGTCCACTTCGATGGAGTCATTTCTCGGGGTGCAGTGTTAGTACACTGGAGTAGGATATTGGACAATATTTCTCTATCAAAAGAAGAAAAATGTAGAATGAAGATACTGGAGCCACAGGATATTCTCAGGTACTATCAAGAAGTATACATTTAAGATAAAAGAGGGAGCTGTCTGTGATAAAAAGAAATAAACATAAATAATAGACAAAGTGCATTTTCAAAGCATAGAATAAAAGAGTTACTTTATAAAGAACTGCAACATATATTCAGAGATTTATAAAGTAATTATTTAGATATGGAGAATGCACTGCCTTTAGGATTTCAGATTCATTCTGATGTATCAGAAGCATGGGAATCAAAGAGTCAGCAAAAGGCACAAATAAGGGTGGCCACGATCTCTACTCCTATTTAATATATTTCTGAAAATGTTAGCCAGAGCCATTAGAGAAGAGAAATAAATAAAAGGAATGAAGTCAGGAAAAGAAGAACTTAAATTATGATTATTCAGAGATTACATGATGTTCTACATAGAAAACCCTATAATCTCTATCAAAGGACATCTGGTTTTAATAGCTAAATTCATGATCTGGTTAAAAACAGCACTCAAAAATCAATAGCTACCTGTACACAAATACCAGACTCACTGAGAGAAAGTGGGGAAAGAGCACTTTCACAATAGCATAAAAAATAGGCATCACCCTACTAAAGAAAGTAAAAGAATTTACATAGAAAACTATAATACTCTGAAAAAAATAATCAAAAAGGATGTCAGAAAATGAAAAGCTATCCCTTGTTATTAGGTAATAAGAACCAATACAGTGAAAAAGGCCTTGATCTCAAAATTGCTCTACAGACTTCATGCAATCTTGATCGCTATACAAATAGCATATCTCACAGAATTATAGAAAATAATGCTAAAATTCATGTGGAACTAGGAGAGACCCAGAAGAGCAAAAGCAATTCTGTCCAACAAAGGTGAGTCAGGGGCCATCACACTCCCTGACTTGAAATTACATTAAAAAGCTACTGTGACAAAAACAACATGTCACTGGCAAAAAATAAACCTCAGGATCAGCAGGACAGATTAAAAGATTCAGAAACAATTCCAAGAGTACTCAGCCACTTTGTCTTTGACAAAGGGGCCAGATATCTTCACTAAAAGAAATATAGACTGTTAATACATGGTGCTAGTAAGACTAGTTTCCACATGCTGAAGATTAAAACTAAACCCATGTCTCTCACCATATGGTAAACTAAGATTGAAATGGATCCCATGTCTAAATATTAGAACAGGAATACTAAACCTTCTGGAAAAGAGAACAGATAGAACTCTTGGAGACATAGGCATAGGCAAAGAGTTTATGAACAACACCCTGGTCTTATAGGAGATATTACAAAGAAGCAGCAACTGAGATGTCAACTTATTACCAAGGTTTGCACAACCAAAGAAATCACTAATGGAGTAAAGAGACCAAAACTGAGTGGGAAAATGGCATTGCCATTTGTTCATCAGACAAATGACCAATATCTAGCTATATAAAGAATTCAAGAAAATCAGACTCCCTGATTTAGAGACTCAATCCAAAAATGCGCATCTGAGATGAATGCACGCTTCTGAGATGAAGAAATACAAGCTGGAAATAAATACAGAAGAAAGTGTTCAGCATCACTAGACATTTGAGAGATACAAATTAAAACAACACTGAGATTCCATCTCATGCCAGAAGGAATGTTTAGAAGGTCAAGAAACCATCCAGTAACAAATGCTGATGGGTTGTGGGGAAAATAAAACCTTTTCCATCGTTGTTGGGTGTGTAGACCGGTGCAACCACCAAGGAAATCAGTGTGGAAATTCTTCAACCAACTAAAACTAGCCGTGTCAGTTGGTGGGGATCTT
>NDGN011306834.1:0-14675 GCA_002564285.1 Tympanoctomys barrerae
CCGCAAGCCTCCAGCCATTCAAACGACGCCTGAGGGCATGTGGAGCAAAAAAAAAAAAAAAAAATCCTTATTCCATACCTTGTAGGTCACAAGTACCAGGGGCCTGGACTGGCGACTGGCATCTGAAGCAGGAGCAGTCTTGTGGGACTGGGCCCCTCACCAAGGGATCGCAGATCGCACACTGACTCCCAGACACAGAGTTAGAGATGAGTTCAACTGCGGCTCTCTAACTGCCAGCTGGAGCCCACATAGCTGGTGTGGAAAGTGAGGTGTGAGCGTGTCAGGAAACGTGTGTTTGCCCAGCAGGTCAGCTAAGAGTTTTAACCTCCAACAGCTAGCTGCCCAAACTAAAACTGACTTCCAAAATTAAAGGCATGTGTCTGACCTATAAGCAAGATGGAGGAGGGAAAACAAAAAGAATTAAGATGGTTATGTACATGTACCACCTATCCACAATGAATTTAATCATTATGTACTACAAACACATAGTTTTAAAAAACAATACCCCTGTGAGTGCAGTCCGGCTTCCTGATCTCCATACGCTGTAGAAATTAAAAGATGCAAATTAAAAGAGGAGAGAGAACACTGTAGTTTAAAGGGACACAGTAGCTATAAGTAGACACAAGTGACAGGCTGCTCACTACCTGCGTGAACTGAACTCCCTGGAAACCCTTTCTCCACCCATAAGGTCAACTCTGTGGTACTCTGAGGGTCTGATGAGACCACACATGCAAAGCACACATGTGACATCCCCAGGTCTGACTAAGTCACATACATAACACACACTAAAAGTGGCACTAGAAACGATGCTGAAGCATTTGAAACTGCTGTTCCTCCAAGTGAAAAACAGACAGGAGTTGAACAGTCTGGGCCAGACAGGACGGGAGCACTCACTGCACAGGAAAGGGCGAGGGCAGAGGAACAGGTATTTACTGAATATACAGGGATTTCAACCCTTAGACAAAGGGCTCTGCACTATCAGTGCATGCCGCATGACTCACCCAGTGCCAATGAGAACAAGACAGCCAGGGAAAACATTTTCTTTTAAACTGTCACAAGGACTCAATGTAGGCCAGGTGTGGTGGTGCCCACCTATAATCCCAGAGGCTGAGGCAAGAGGACTGCTGTCAATTTAAGGCCAGGTTGGGCTACAAAGTGAGCTCAAGGCCAGTCTGAACTATATACAGTGAAACCCTGTCTCAAGACAAAAACTCAAAGCATAGGAGTCCACAGCTACTGAGTGCGTGACGACTCCACTAGTCAGGACAGAGAATCTGCTGTGGCTTGGGTGGGTCCCCCAGAATTCATGTGTCAGAACTTACTCTCCTCAGAGTCATCATGAGGGTTCTGCCCAAAGAAGGGACTTATCCACTCAAGGCATAATGGGCTGCTGAGGAGTGACTGTCACAAAGTGAGCGTTCTCAGACACAACTGTTCTGGCTGCATGTGAGGCCCTCTGCCCGTCATGACACAGCAGGAAGGCCCTGACCAGATGGAGACAGCAGGCTTGTGGCCACAGCAGCATCCAGAGCGTGAGCTGCACCAGCCTCTGTTCTTCCCAGGCGGCATGTGTGGCATTTAGTAACAGCAGCTGTGAAGAGGGCAGTATGTCCTTGAGATAATACCAGAGGTCAGAACTCTGACCATCACTTAATTAATCAAAATTAAAAGAGGCTTCCATTGAAGAAGATGAAAGGTTAGAGTATATTTCATGTGCTCTTTAAGGGGTGAGCCTTTCAAGCATTTTACACTTCAGAATAGATAACAGAAACAGAATAGACAAACTACAGACACAGGCAGCAGAGGACTGGTTGTTGAGGGTGGAGGAGGAGGGGCTGGAGTGAGCACTTTATGTGAACAGTTACGTTTGGGATAACAAACAGTTCTGGAACTATCTGTGGTGATGCTTACGCCACACTGTGGATGAACACAGTGCCAGTGAATTCCACACTTCAAAACAGTTACAATAGCAAATTTTATGTGTATTTTAGCACAATTTTTTAAGCACAAAAAATGCATAATATTTAAGTGTTTATGCACATTTTGAGTGTTATTTTCCAAGAGTGCTATGAGGTAAGTATTCCCATGACTCTCATCTCATAGGAGGAAACTGAGGACTCATGAAGGAACGTGATGGCACACAAGCGGGAAGCAGGGAGCCCAGGACCACAACAGAAGCCAAGAGCCTCTCCACCACACTGAGCCCAGCGGGCGCTCAGACGCGTACTAATGTGAATTCCCCGTGGCTGGATAATGAGGGAGGCCCAGGATTTACTGAGTTAAGGTAACATCAGTGAGAGCCTATTCTCATCCTGACTCTTCAGAGCAGGTTTATGATAAAACAAGCACACTGAATTGCTCTAAGGAACTAAATATACCTTCATTTTTCATGATGTAGTGGACAATCTGCCCAACAGTGTCACTGTTTTCATTCACGCTGTCATTCAGCTCTGAAAGAGAAAAGAGGAGGGGAGAACATGTCACACTTGGCCACACACCGGCAGGAAGTCAGTTAGACATTCACATTCAACCTCAGTTTCCAGAAAGCTCTGTAGTCATGCACGGTGCAGAGACTCTAGCTCTCTGCCTTTAGACCCAAACTTTCTAGTCATATATTGTTGACTTCACTGGCACAGCAAACATAAAAAGGAGGTATCAGAGTTGCCCATCAATCTCTTCTCACAGTCAAACGTTCACTCGTTTTCTAACACAATACAGACATGCAGTCACTATTCTGGACTGCTATTGTTGATTCATCATTTCTTTATGCACTGAGAGGAAATGAAAAGAAAGCCAATTTAAAAAAAAAAAGCAAATTTCCTTAGCTTTTAATTCCAGCTTACTGCACAAACTTAAGAGTACTGACTTATTTAAATTAGATATTTATTCTTATTTATAAAACTCTCTTATCCTTTTCAATATACTCACCAGTTACCTAAATTTTGACCTGGTTATATGCCCACAAACTCAGTTTACTTTGGGGGACTCTACACCAACAACATAATGACAGTCTGAAGAAAATATCAAGGCTCCTTTCAGAAACCAGCTGTATAATTGGTTTCAATATACCAAGAAAGAAGAAGAAGAGTGGAAACCTCTGTCCTAGTTCATCAAGAACAAGCCAGGTGAGCAGGGGCCACCCATGTACCCAGGACAATGTCTTCTCCATCCCCAGGCTGGCCTCTGTCCGACATGGATACAAATGTTTAGAGGGTCAGCCTGGAAGCTGATGGCCAAACTAACCTCCAGACTTCAGAGAAGGAGCAGGGGGGGGCAGGCCCCACCTTCTGTTGACAAACACTCAGCTTGGCTTGGTCATAAGCTTACACATGACTCATCCTGCCCCTGTGCTCGGCCTCAGCCTCAAAGGTCAGCGGGGGCGGAAAAGACAAACAGTCCAGGAAGCTGGCCAGGAATGAGGTACCTCCCCCTGCCACCCGTGGTTTTGCTCAATGGGTGTCCTGCTCCAAATGTCACCTCTCTGTAAAGTCTGCCCATATGGGGCTCAGCAGGACATGGAGAGTTACTTACTAATACTCAAGGCCCAAGTTAGAAACCCTCGCAGAAAGATGACTGGGAAGAAATGACACGAAAACAGGATTCGTGGCTCAGATTTATGCAAATGCTCCCCAAGACTCCAAGTGCAAGAAAGGAGGGGACACTGCAGTGCATACGGAGGCACCGGTTCCTGCCACGCTTTACTGCACTGTTCTACAATCACTTATTTACAAACATGCATTTCAATCCCACAGGTTCACGGCACTACAAAAATGTAACACCACGGAGGGCAAAAGTAATACTACAAAAGTGATGAGACGGTTTAGCTTTCCTACCACTCTTGCTAGAATCTGATTCAGTCACAACAGTAAGGACTAATGTTTACTAAGAGGCCACATGTGCCAGCCACTCGTGAATCTGCTCTCTGACTGCACAACCATTCCACAAAGTAGAGATTGTTATCCTCATTTAAATAAAATTAAAATGCCAATTACACGAATTAGAAATCAATTTCAGCTCAATTATACACAGCAGTGACTCAGAGCACACAGCCGCACGGGATCACGGGACGAGTGCAGATAAACACACAGGAGACCGCCACAAAGCGAGCTTTCACACGCGAAGTGTGATTCCTAGGAAAGGTGTACGTCTGCACTGCGCTGCTGCTTACACGGCTCACGGTGCCCCCAGAGACGGGCGGGACACATGTGTGGCTTCTTAAGAACAGTTTCGCTGTCCCATCTCACCAATAAAAGCAATAGGTCACTTACCTATCTTTTCAGCCTTTTCCGGCTCGATGTCTTGCTCAGCCTCTGTGGTACAACGATAGCCTTTCTTCTTAAGCAGGTGGCAGATGAGGACGCCAAAGAGACCCATGATGAAGAACACAGGGACAAGCGCATACGCGATGTACTCTGGGTGCCCATTCCCAGTGTTGTTCGCGGGTGACGGGGTTGTCTCTGTCCTGGAGTGTAACATGTGGCTGCCGCCATTGTCTGCAGGAGGGAGGGAACATGGCTGGGTTAGATAATTTGTGAGGGCAAAACCCCTGATGACCCTCAGGAAATGTTTGCATTACATCGGTGCCTGCGCAAGCTGAAATGTCGTCCAAATTACAAATAAACACAAAATAAAAAATAAAAAAGAAGTAAAAAGACAGAACTTTCTCAAGAGGGAAAAGGACCAAGAGATGTAGGGCAAGAGGAAAGCGGGGAGTATTTTTTAAAGACGTTAAAGGCCAGGGATGTAGCTCAGCCACATGAGCACCTGCCTGGCAAGCAAGCACAAGGTCCTGAGTTCAATCCCAAAGATGTGTCATATATATGTTTCAACTCCACACAAGGAAGGGAAACACTGTACCACAAGCATGAGCTAATTAAAATCAATCAATCAGACTTAATGAGTGTCTGTCTGACCCCAAACCTAAGGCCCTTCAGAGAATGTGGGGGCTGGAGGGGACTCATCCTAGCACAAAGGGCAAGAGTCCAGGGTGGGACTGCAACAGCCCAAGTTCCTGCCCTTGCCATTCTCATACTTGGTCCCACCCTGAGCCATTTCTGGTTTCTTAAACATCTTGAAGACACCGAGTACACTGTCATCTGTTGAGAATCCCTACACAACACGCAATGAAAGTGCTGGGTTTTAGTGATGCGTTTATGATGGAATGTGCAAATAAACATGAGGAGCTATCACAGTACAGTACTCAGTGGTCAAAAGCACAGAAGGGCCAGCCAAATAGCCCAGCGGATTAAAGTGCAGGGGCCAGGAGTTCGATTCCCAGGCCTGCTGTGTTGGCCCAGCCCCCGGAGGCATGCTAAGGCAGAAACTGAGACCGGGCATGGTGGTGCACACCTGTAATCCCAGCTCTTGGGAGGCTGTAAACAGATGGATCACTATGAGTGTGATCTAGTAGTGAGACCCTGAACACCCTGTAGACCACTCCCTAAAATACAAAAAAAAAAAAAAAGAGCACAGTTGCAGG
Organism: Tympanoctomys barrerae; assembly: GCA_002564285.1. NCBI lineage: Eukaryota > Metazoa > Chordata > Mammalia > Rodentia > Octodontidae > Tympanoctomys > Tympanoctomys barrerae. Next base: position 5,480 of record NDGN011306834.1, read on the forward strand.
AGCCCCTGGCTGGGTGCCCAGCTCCACCACCTGGCAGCTGTATGACAATTAACAACAACTTCACATCTCAATACCTTAGTTTCTTACAATAAAAGCACCTACCCATGATTGTGAGGTCAATATGAAGCTGAAATAAACGAGTGCAGGCGAAAACACTTAGAACCATTTTTCCCAGAAGAATTAAAAATATCATACCAAAGTGCTATATATGCACCCAAGTTTGTAGCAGCACAGTTTGTGATGGCGAGATCTTAGAAACTGCCCAAATGCCCATCAAGCAAGGAATGGATAAAAACAATGAGGCCTTTTTATTCAATGGAGTACTACTCAGCCATAAGGAAGGATAAATTGCAGAGTTTCATAGTTAAATGGATACAACTCAGGACGATACTCATAAGTGAAATAAACCAGATGCACGTGTGCAAACCTCATGTTGTCTCCCTAGTGTGAGAAGCTGAAAAGGAAATAGGATCCAAAATGACAAAAGATATTGTAAACTGAGGAGAAACTGTTCAAAAATAAAAAGAAACTGGAATGGGGGAAGGAAAAAAGAAGGAAGGGAAACTAAAAATATATATATGCACACACAAGATAATTAAGATAGCTATACTACTAATCTCTCTGAGTTCACTGAAAAGAAAGATCTGTACTAATACTGTTGGGACAATTGAGTATCTTGAGTATCCTGCACTCTGAGTAACTAATTTAAAGACAACAACATGCATTATATTAACTATTCCCCAAGTATCTTGTTTTGAAATTTTGAGGGTTTTTTCTCTTTAAATTTTTTTTTTTAAACCACTTAGAAGCATTTCTGTAGCTTAGCAACACAGACAGCATGTGGCTACGTCAGGGAAGCGGAAGCATGGCCTCCCTGCGAGGCACCATGCCAGGTCCTTGGGAGCGAGTCCACCACGCCACCATCAGGGAGCTCAGGTGCTCATAGGATGTGCTAAACTAGTGCACACGGAGTGTGAGAACAGGGACTGCTCAGGGAGGGCCCCATCCCAGAGAGGAAGCCTGTGCGGCTGGTTACCCCTTCATCCATCGTTCACTGCCTGCTGAGACAAGCCCCCTGCTGGAAGCTGGGGAGAAGGATGACCTAAGCGAAGCACATCGCCACCTCCAAGCTCGTAGGTAGGTAGCCTCAGAACAGGCACTGAGCGAGTCAGCACACAGCCAGCCAGATCACGACAGATGGTAAGACACACTGCAGAAGGAACACGCAGTCACTGGGGGAAACGATGACGCTGGGATCTGTCTAAAGATATGAAGAAGCGGGAGGTGGTTCTGGGAGGCAGCATGGTTTGGCAAAGGGAAGATCAGCTGTACCTACCAGAAGCCAGTGACACAGTGGCCCGTGGAGTGCCCCTGGTAAGTAAGCTGGAGAAAGCCCAGAGCAGCCACTTAAGAGGTGTGGCTGACTCAGGGACCGATCCCGCAGCACAGAAAAACCCACGAAATCGCAATGTGGACAAATAAGGAGAGGAACAGGGAAGGGGAGAGGTCAGAGTCAGGGCTGACGGAAAATGTAGATTCTGGCTGACGTGACCCAGCACGCAACACTCTGATTCTGAAATGCTAACATGGGGCTTTCTACACCCAAGAAGATTCACAGATACTGCTTCCGAAATACAGAAATTAGAAAGATACTGACACCAAACTCTAATGCTTCCCAAAAATATCTGGGAAGAATCAGTGTTGTCATAATTGCATTGAAGAGAAATAGTATGAAATAATATGAAACGAGCAGAGCTTATAGTGGCAGCAAACAGTACTGACCAGAAGCTTAATCTGCAAAGCAGAAACCTCAGAACCAGGACCACCTCCCTCTCCCAGGGACGGATCTATTGGCTCTGAACTGGAAAGGAAGCTGTTCCTTCAGTTTGTAAAAGGTACCTTCATTATTTTATTAGGGAACTTTGAGAATTTGAAATAATCTTATTTTTTTTTCTCATTTGTCACCCAAAAAACTACATGTAATACAGGCACCCACTGCAGAATGACTTTTTCATCAACAATGGACCACATATATGAGGGAGAAACCTAAGATAAAACGAAGCTTAAGATTTTCTATCACCAGCTGGGGACATAGCTCAGTAGTACAGTGCCTGCCTGGCAAGTGTGAAGTCATGGGTTCAATTCCCATTACCACCAAAAAAAGAAAAAAAAAATTAGATTTTCTTTCACCTTTTATTTTCACTGTACCTCTTCTATGTTTGAGTACACAGACACTTACCAACTGTGTGGCAGTTGCCTATGCTATTCAGTATAGTAATGTGACAGTCAAGCTCAACTGTCAGGCTGACTGGATTGTGTAACTCACAGAAAGGTGAATGGATCATGGAGCACCGACTCACAGGTGGGGTGGCCCACTAAGTCCACAGCTAAGCCTGCGGCCAGGAGGGGGTCTGTGTGAGGTGTGCCTTCGGAGTATGTCTCTCTCTGGCATACCGTTCATCTGTTCTGCTTCCCAGTGACCACCACACCCTCCACCATGCTCTGCTTTGGAGCCAGACAACCACAGACTAAACCTGCTGAAACCCTGAGCCTACAGCCTGCAGATCTCTTCTCCATTACACTGTGGGTGTCAAGTCCTCCAGAGCAACATCAGGAAAACTGACCAATACAAGTATCGCACTGTACTTTTCGGCCCCTAGGAGAAACGGGCTGCTCCTTACGGCCCAAGGGTGCAACAGGCGCTGCTACCCACAAAATCCTTCTCAGAATACTTCCCGTCCTTAAGCAACACGTGACTGCACACACTGACACGGGGAGCGAACAGGACTTCAAAGCAGCCTAAATCACCTGCCTAAGGCCAAAGACTTCAACCCAGAATTCTCCTTCGGTGGAAATAAGGAAAGCCCTGCTTTTTCCTCAGAATCATGGTCTGTTTCAATCTGATCTGGTCTGTGTTAAGTTCCTCACATGGCAGCAGGAAAAGGGCAGCGAAGGCACGGGGGCGGGAACTGGAGCCAACACCAGCCAGTGCAGCTCGAATGTAACATGGAGCAAACCCTTGCACATACCTCATATTTACAAGGCTTTGGATTTACAAACATGTATAACTCACTTCATTTCATGATGATTGTACCACAAGAAACACAGAAGAAGCTATGGATAGGGGCTGGGGAAATAGCTCAGTAGAATAAGTGCTTGCCTGGCAAGTGCAAGGGCCTGAGATCAATCCCCGGTTCCACCAAAAAAAAAAAAAAAAGAAGCTATGTACTGGAGATGGAGCCCAGGACCTTCTCACTGAGCTATACCTCCAGCCCCTTTTCAACTGAGACAGGATCTCACTAGGTGACTAAGTTGTCCAGGCTGGGCTTGAATTTGCAATCTGCCTGCCTTAGCTTCCTGGGTCTGGAATTGCAGGCTGTGCCACCAGGCATGCCTGTCCTGGATGTAATTTCTTAAAATCTATGAATCATAGAGAGAGAAAATCTAGCACTGCAGTTAAAAATGCAGACTGCCTCACACAGTGCAGAGCTGGGCCACTTAGTACACTTGCCTTGAGCAAGTAATTTCATTCATCTATGCTCAATTTCCTCACATGTGAATGAAATCCAATGACTGTCCCCATGTATGACAGCTTTAAAACATGGCCCTCAATACTTTGAAACTTGTGTCCCTCAGGGATGAAGTCCTCATCTCCTCCTCTAATGCACACACGGCTTTGCTGGCCCTGTAGAATTTCCTGAGGTGGAGGCTTTGTCAATTTCCTGGTCTCAGGCCTGGAGAAACTGACAACTTCCTCTTCCTGAATTTGGGGCACTCACTCGGGGAGCCCAGCCACTGTGCTGAGGACAACTCACCTGCCCCGTGGACAGAGACAGCAGTGGGCACTAACTTGCCCCTGAGTAACTAAGTCAGCTTGGTGACAGAACCTGTGGTCCATCTTCAGGGAGTAAGACAAGATACCACTAACGAACTCAATCCTTAAGCCAAGCCAATAATTACAGGCGTTTTAACCAGGAAGCCGCAGAGAAACGTGTCCCACAGCAATAGTAACCACAGTCTACCTCACTGATTCACTGGTAGGATTAAATAGATTGAAACGTAAAGCACTTAGAAGAGTGACTAAGAAAAGGTAAGGGCTAGGAAAGTGTTTTAGTCATTATGGACCTGCCCTACCCTGTACTGGAGCCACTAGCCACAGGCAGCTACTTAGCAGAAGCTAAAATATAAATTTCAGCTCCAGCTGCATTAACTACACATCAAGTACCCAGCAGCCACATTTGGCTAACTGCTACCATTCTTGTCTGGTCAGATAAAGAATACTTCCACCACCCCAGGAAGTTCTGCTGGCTCTGTGAAGCATTTACAAGGCAAAGCTGACAAGAAAAATGCTGATGAGAAAATCTGCATTTTGAAAATGGAAGCAGGGAACTAGGAAAAAGGGAGAGGAGAGCGCCAGAAGGGAAAAAGGGATCAGATGATCAATACAGTATCTATCTGTATTTATTCACAAAACAAATGTAATTATTATGGATCACAAACATATGCTAATTAAAAGACTGTACTAAGATCAACCTAAACAACTCAATGAATGGTAACTTTCAACCAACAAAGTAATTATTTACAAATGGTGCCATAACACTCGTTAACTTGTACAAGTTTAGCTTTCCTTTAACACTAATAAATTGATTCAAAATCTTGTGTGTCTCTTTCTCCTTTACCCTCAGCTAATCATGTCTGAATTGTGAAGAAATTATTGACTGAGGGGCTGAGGAGATAGCTCAGTAGGATAAGCATTTGCCTGGTAAGCGCAAGGTCCTGAATTCAATGCCCAGCACAAAAAAAAAAAAAAAAGAAATTATTGACTGAATCCCAGTTTATAGCTAAAATTGTCACAATATTATTTATAAAAGACAAAAAATAGGGCTGGAGGGACCAGGGAGATGGCTCAGTAGGATAAGTGCTTTCCTGACAAGTACAAGATCCTGAGTTTAATCCCTGGTTCTGCCAACAAAACAAAATAAAACAAAACAAAAAAACAAAAAATAGGGCTGGGGAGATAGCTCAGCAGTTTAAGCACCTGCCTGGCGAGTTCAATCCGGAGTTCAATCCCCAGCACCACATGTCATGCCGGCCCTGAAACCAGGTGTGGAGGCACATGCCTGTAGTCCCAGCACTAGGGCGCCTGGAGGATCACTGTGAGTATGAACTGTGTAGGGAGACTCTGCATCAACAACAACAACAAAGACCCAAAAAAGGCCAAAAATCAACAAAATCTGTATGTCTGACAACAGGAGAACTTTTTTTTTTTTTTTTCCGGTACAAGAGATTGACCTCAGGACCCTGTGCTTGCCAGGCAAGCACTTATCCTACTGAGCTATCTCCCCAGCCCTGACAATAGGGTAAGAAGAAAATACCTAAATCAATATTGTACCTCATCTGATGGAACAGTATGCTCCACTTAAAACTATTCAGGAAAATTCTGTGGGGATATAGTACCTACATGCATAATATGATCTAACTAGTAAGCAAGCAAAATGCAGGAAGGAAATATACAAAGAAAAAATTAAACTATTAAATTATACAGTAAAATAAAAATGGCTTCATATTTTTCTATAATTTTCTAAAATTATTATGTATTACTTTTCTACCAGGGTATAGATATTTAAAGATGTAGCGCAGAGGTTGTAAGCCAACCTGAAAATCTCCAATTTCAGCAAGCTCTTGGACCCCAACAGCAAGTACCATGTAAAGATGATGCCCAAATTCCTGCCTGACCACCATGGCGGACATTGCTGCCATCCACTGAGATGGAAAACATCTGGACAAAGAAATTTCATTCAGTGTTACATAGCGAATTGTACCAACCCCAAGGAAACTGAAATGTTTAACACTCATAGCTCAGGATGCAACAATATTATGAAGACAAGTTCTTTACAAAGACAATCAAGTCAAAATGAGGTCTTAGGGAAGACCCTAATCCCATTTGATTGATGTCCTTATAAAAGTGGTAAACCTGGAGGCAGACATGGACAGAAGAGGAAGGCCATGTGAAGATCAAGGCAGAGATCTGCGGTGGCTCACAGGCCAGGAAACACAAAGATGACCAGAAATCCCCATCAGCCAGGACATTCATGGAACAGAATCTCTCTCACAGCCACAGGAAGGAAGCAGCCCTGCTGCCACCTGGGTCAGCTGCCAGAGGTGTGTGAGACAATAAACTTGGGGGGGTTAAAGCCCCCCCAATTTATGGAACTTTGCCAGGCAGCCCTAGTAACTAACACACTTGGCATGGGGAGGACATCATGAGATCAGGCTTGAATAGCTACGTGGCTTAAAGGTTCCCTCCAAATTTATGTTGAAACTTAATGGCCATGGTAATAGTATTAAGAGGTGGGGCCTTTAGGAAGTGACTAGGACTCCACCCTTACAAATGGACCAATGTCACTCTCCTGGAAGTGATTAGTTGTCATGGGAGCAGACTCCTGATCAAAGGACAAGTATGGCCTCTCTCTTTCGTGTCACCCAAGCTCACTTGCCTTCCCTGTCCCATGTCATGGCGCAGCACGAAGCCTGCACAGATGCTCATGCCGTGCTCCAGAGCTCCCAGCCTCCGGAACGTAAGCCAAGTCCATGTATAGGGCTTACAAATTAGTCCGTGGTGCTCTGTTACAACAACCCCAAAGGGACTGAAACAAACACACAGATGTACAAGAGAAAGGGCACCATGCAACACACACTGCTTCAAATGGAACCAATGAAAGTAAGCCCGGAGTTCTCCCTTCAGACCCCAAGGAGAAGTTTCCAGAAGCAACAAGTGACCAGCTGGTGAAAAGGTGCCGCTGCTATGACACACAGTGTGGCAGTTCCTCTGAAAAGTTCAGCAGAACTACCACGTGATCCAGAAGTTTCATCTCTGGGGATGCATCCAAAAGACCTGGAATCAGGCTCTGGAAGAGACTCTTACACTTTCATGTAGCATTATTCACAACAGTTTAGGCATAGAAACCTTCATGCCTATTGACAGAGGAAGGGATAAAGAAATTATGGCGTATACATCCAATGGAAATGTGCAGATCTGCAAATGTAACAGTATGGATGAAACTAAGCTGGCTACAGAAGGACACACACCACATGGCTGCACTCAGGAGAGGCTTCTAAAAATCTGCGCCCCCCTCATGACCTGCGGGAAACATGTTCCAAGATGCACAGCGGACACCTGACGCCACATAGCACCAAGCGCTGTCACATCCTGTGCTTTTTCCTATACACACATACCTAAGAAAAAGCTTAATTTTCAAAATAGACATAGTAGGAGACTAAAAATAACTAAATAAAATAACTGTAACAACATATGATAAAAGTTATAAAAATGTGATCCTCCTCTTAAAATCTTACTGGACTTCCATCTTCTAATGTAAAAGCATCACTTATCCCTTTGCTTATGGGAATTGTCACCTCACTATTCTTGTGCCCTTAAGTACAGAAGTGCAGCTTGAACACAAACAGGGCTATGGAAACAATGTGATCCCTGAGATGGCTACTCGGTGTCCAGCCGCTTGGTGGGATAACTGCCCGGACACCCTGGACAAAGGGAAGCTATGCGTCCCGAGCCAGATGAAGTGGGCCACAGAGGGACAGCCACGTTCTTATCATGCTACTCAGAACTGTATACAAATTAAAACATGAATATTTTATTTCAATAAGTTTCTTGTTAATATTTTCAGACCTCTGTTGGCCGTGGATAATTAAATTCACAGGGAGCCAAACCACCGAGAAGAGAGGATTACAGAAGCCAAACTCGGAGAATAGAGAGCAGAGTGGTGCCTGCCAGGGAACGGGAGAGGAGCAAAGTGATAGGTGCCCTTCAAGGGGTATAAAGGGTCTGTTATGATCTGACAGTACTGTCTTGTGTACCTAAAAATCTGTTGAGAGAGTAGTATTCGCGTTAAGGTTTCTTACCAAAAAAAGGCAAGCAAACCTAAGAGGAAATCTTTAGAAAGGCTCGAGAGTAGATACAAAGCAGGCCGCGTCCCCTTTCGTAAGAACACATGGGAAACCTTTAGTTTCTAATTTAGGAGGCCACTTGGAATTTTTAAACTTCTTTCTTGCTGGATTTTACTCCCTATTTCTCCGTACTTTCTTGGTATAAACATTCTTTTAAAACTCTGAAAATAAGTTGGAAAAAAATAGAATAAAATGAGAAGGAAAAACAAGCCCCAGAATAATGGCAGCCACAGCCCTTGGGGCTGAGCCCACCAGGACACACTGGAGGACTCGGGGCCACTGCACACACTGCAAGCCCTGAGAGGGGGGCTGCAGCCTTTTACAAGAGACGGGGGAGGGGGGCAGGGCAGGCTCCCCAGAGCCCCAGGGAAGGCCTCGGATACAACCAGTTCCAATGAACTGGAAAGCAAGGCAGAAGCTAGACCCTCTGGGTTCAAGAATGGAGACAGTGAAACTCCGTTTCAAGAAGTTTCCTTTCTTAGAGGCACAAAATGCACCAAGACGGAGAGCAATTCCATGTTCAGGGTTAAAGGAAGAAACTTCTTTGGAGTTTGTTTTGTTTTGTCTTCTTCTGTTTTCTGTTGCTGTAGCAGAACACTTGAGACTAAACAGTTTGTAAAGAGAAAAGGTTTACTTTTGCTTACAGTTCTGGAGGCAGAGAAATCCAAGATCATGGTGCCAACGAAGGCTTGTGTAGCTCCAACTCACGGTAAAAGCAAAAGGGCAAGTGAGCACACGCCAAGGACCAGGGAAGAGTGTAGCTTCACTTTATGGTGACATGTTCTAGCAGTAACTTAGGCAGCAACAATAGCCAATCCACTCTCACAAGCACCAGAACACACACAAGAGAAGACGATAACCCTTCCAAGCACCAGGACCCAGACACTTCCATCGGCTCCCACCTCCTAGCACTGAGATCTAGCTTCCCAACACTTGAACCTTTGGGAGACAAACTCAAACCACAGCAGTGCTTACTCATGTGTTAAAGAAAGGTCTAAAAGGAGCTTCGGGAATGGCTCAGCAGTAGAATTCTGGCTCAACATACGCAATGCTAAACTCCGGCCCTGAAAGGAGTGAAAGTGAGAGACTAAAAAGGAGTATGTACCAAGACCTTAAGACAGCGATTTCCATATGAAGGAGACAGACTACTCCTGCGCACCAGAAAAAGGACCCATCTTCCTAAGGCCATCCTTTACGGCAGGCAGAAGGAAGCTGAGGAAAGAAGCGGACG
>NDGN011306839.1:0-10138 GCA_002564285.1 Tympanoctomys barrerae
CTCAGTAGAACAAGAGCTTGCCTGGCAAGTGCAAGGGCCTGAGTTCAATCCCTGGTTCTGGAAAAAAAAACAAAAAACAAAAACCAAAAAACCCCCCTCAAATGTCTGCTAATAGATCACTAGGAGTAATGGAAAGGAGTCTTTTCCCGTTTCTAGTTTCTGACTGTAAGACATATATGTCTGGCTCTGCAACAAACATGGTCATCTATTAGCAGATATTTTAGGGTCTGTCCTGTATCTTAATGGATATTACCTTGTGCGAATATTTAACTGGCTTCTCCAAGGCCAACCCATCATACTTTGATTTGTTCAGTATTGACTGTACTAACACACTTCCTCCAGGAGACTCTTAAAGTCAGGGAACTAAATGAACAGAAGCCCATGCCATACTTGATTTGCTATAAAATGAAGGGTTTTTTTTTTGGGGGGGGGTGGAGTGGGTATTAGGAATCAAACTCAAGACCTTGCACTTGCCAGGCAGGCACTGTACCGCTGAACTATACCCTCAGCCCTTAAAATGAATTATTTGGTCAGAAATGATATCATATAGGTACAATGAAAATGAGTGAGGCATCTGGTTAGTTTCATAGCAGCGATTTTGGCAAATTAAAAAAAAATCATGGGTAGGACAGGCAAGGCCATGGGCAGAGTATAATGCTAGTGCAATGCAATCAGCCTGCTTCCATGTGAACTGATGGGACTTTCAGAGAATGATGCCACACTGGGGTTCAGTGTCAGGGTCTCCTGGTCGGGAGGCTTGAGGTTCAGTATTGACTGTACTGGCTTTGCTATCCAGGCCGTGCTAGTGAGCCACGTATAACTCCTGTCCTTGCCACTTTGGACACAGTGTTGACACCCTTTGTGTTACGTGTAAATGGGTCAGAGCAGCAATGCCAGACAAGGTGTATGCAAGGCTATAGACAGCAAGAAGACACTAACCTCCCTGTTTCTTAGTCGTGGGGGGGTCCAAATGCAGCAAGCTGTTTTTCATTTTGGAAAGAGAACTTTAATTTATGGCCCAGACAACTTGTCCCCTGAGAATTCTGCGTAGGTGATAGAATCCTGAATTTCTGGATTTTATTGTCCACCCTCTGACACACACAGCATTATTACCAAAAGCCCGTTAGAGTTCACTTATGATTATACACCCCTTGGGTTTGAGAAAAACGTATTACAGTTTGTATCCACCAGAATGATCACACAGAGTAATTTTACTGCCCTAAAAGTTCTCTGTGCTGACTGTTCATGCCTCCCTTCTCCAGACTTCCATCAGTCATTGATCTTTCAGTGTTTCCATAGTTTTGCCTTTTTCAGACTTTTCTCTGGCTTCTTTCCCTTAGTGGTTCATAGTCACCTTTCCTCTATGTCTTTTTATGATTCGATGGCTCATTTCTTAGCACTAAGTCACATTCCATTATCTGACTGCATCATAGTTTATTTATCTATTAGGAAGTTTTGGTTCCAAGTTTTGGCAGTTGGATAAAATGGCTATGAACATCCATGTGCCAATTACAGGAACCAGAGAGACAGACTTTGTGAAATGGGAAGGGGCTCTGTGAATGAGAAGAGATGGGATGAAAGGGAGGGGACGGGACGTACAAAGGAGCAAGGTAGGACTTGTATCTGTGCCAGGACCCAATGAGAGTATACTCAGTATGTATTGTAAATATATGCCAACAAATATTTTTAAAGTCTTCAACTCCTTTGAGTAAGTACCAGGGTGTACAATTGCTAGATCACACATTTAGGTCTATACAAAATAATGCTGTATGTCAATGTCACTGCACCATTGTGCAGTTGGACCAGCAATTACTCCACATCTTGTTCAGCATTTAATGTGGCCAGCATTCTGGATTTTGGCCAATGCTTGCAGGAGTATAGTGCTTTTGTAGAAGACCATTTTGACCGTTATTCAAGGTTAATTGATCTTCTCTATTGTATTTAACAGGAAGAAATACTTAATTTTCCACTCCTGTAATTTATGCATGCACAGATCTTCCCAAGCAATTTTGACTCCTTTCTCCATCCCTTAGGCCACTGCATAAGATAAAGGTGCTTATCTGTTTCTGGGAGACAGACATTGGGCCTTGTTCTAGTGTGTGTGTGTGTGTGTGTGTGTGTCCGTGCATGTGTGTCACTGTGTGTTGCTATTCATGTGTGTTGGAGTGAGTGTGTGTGTGTGTGTGTGTGTGTGTGTGTGCTTTTCTGTACTGTGTAGTTCTAAATCTCCAAAATGGAAGTAGGCAGGGAGCACTGGTATACCTCTCTGGCTCTTGCTTTTAACACAGCCTGTGCCACAATTATTTATCAATAAGGGTGATAACTTGCTTTTCATACTGGGGACTCTGTCAATTCTTCCAAGAAGTTTCAATATGAGGGAGAACAGGAAAGTGACGTATTTGGCTCTGTCAGCCTCCAACCTTCCTGTTTTTAATTCCTTAACTTGCGGCCTCTGCTGCGTGGCTCCTTCTTTATTTTTTAGATGACTCAGGTTCTTTTCAGCAGCATTTTCTTGGATTCCTATCCCTTTGATCTTTTTTCCATTTTATTGATAATTTAATTGGAACCAATTATAATTTCCCATTATGATTTCTTCTTTGACCCATGAACTAATTACTTATCTGTTTTTAAAGGATTTTAAAAAATTTATTTCTGAGAAATAGCACATCATGAAGATGTATTTTCTTTTTTAAAAAATATTTATTTATTTATTTATTTATTTGGTACAGGGTCTCACTACACAGCTGGGATTCATAGTGATCCTCCTGTCTCACTCAGCCTTCCCAGTGCTGAGATTACAGGCATGTGCCACCATGTCCAGTTTCACTGGCCAGCATGGCAGGAGGCCAGCACAGCATGCAGTACCAGGGATCGAACCTGGGTCCTTGCGCTTGCCAGGGAGATGCTTACACCTTGGATCTGTCTCCCCAGCCCAAAGATATATTTTTTTGCTTCTCTGTACTGTGATGACTATTAAAAAAAAAAAAAAACACCCTTCAATTCCAAAAAGAAAAAGTTCTTTATAAGAGATGAGTATTTAAGAAAAGATCAAGAAAACAATTTAAACTTCTAAACAATTTAAACATGTTAACCCATCAACCCAAAATGTCTAACACTGACTTCTCTCTTGCAAAGGTCATAAAGTCTTCAATTTGTGTTTACTTGAATACTTTTCAAGGGGTATTTTTCCATCATGATATTTCTCTTTTCTTTTTTATGTGTTTAGTACAGGGTCTAAAGTGTCTCATTACACAGATCAGATTCACAGTGATCCTCCTGCTTTCAGCCTCCCAAGCGCTAGAATTACAGGCATGTGCCACCACACCCAGTCTCAATTGCTGCCTCAGTGTACCTCGGGGACAGCACTGGCACGGCACACCAGGGGGATCGAATCCCTAAGCAGATACTTTAATACACTGATTAATCTGGCCACCCTGATATTTCTAATATAATAATTTTACATTATGTTCACTCCTTCTCCAAGAGATGACTGAGATTTTTCAGAGCATTGGTATGAAATAATAGATTGCATTTATTTTAATCCAATTCAATTATTCTTATAATAATTCACGTAATAATTGTCCCATTCTTGGCTAATACACATTTATTCTCATTTGCTTCCAACTTCGTACTATGAACTTCATAGACATAGATAACTCCTTGGTAACTCTACATAACAAGACATCGGTTCATTTTGGATATTTTCTGGACAGATCGGGAGCTAGTCAAATGTCCAAGGAAACTTAGTTTATTTTAGTGCAAACTGATATTTCACATGAGAAGAAATAAGTGGTACTTCTGGAGTTGGAATTTGGTCATTGTTTCTCAGTAATTTTTAGTGACAAAGTTTCTCTTGTTTCTTTGTCTTTGCTTTTGGCATTTTACATTTATGCCATGATGTGTCTGGGTCCTGCCTTGAACAGTTCTTCTCCATTCTATTATGAACATTTAAAACTCCTGTTAGAGTTATGTTAGAACCTTGTATCCTATACATACTGTTTATTTTCATGTCAGTATTTTTTAGCGTCTGTTTCTGTGTACTGCAACCCAAGTCACTCCCTCCTATCTGTATTCCCATTTGCTCCTCGCCTTTCAGCTGCATTTTACCCATCTTGGTGCTCTCCTGGACTTTACATTTCATGACTATCTTTAAATAATGAGAGATTAGTTTTGCTAATTTACTACTCCATCTGTTAAGATTCCTAGTCATATTTCCTCACAATCTTTCATTCTTTCAAGGCTGAAGAAATTTGAAATTTACTTCTGTTGTCCAACAGACCACTCTGTCATCTCGGCTCCGAGGGTCTGTCTCATCATGCTGTGTAACCCTTCAGACGGGCTTAGCCAGTGTATCTGCTGGTTAAGAAAGGCCATGACCCACGAAAGCAGGTCTGTGTTTTACTTCTCAACTTGGGTCTTTCTGAGTCAGGTGAGTTGTTCAGATTTAAAACCTTAGCCTATAAGAGGGCATTCTTGGGGTTACAAATTCATTGCAAAGACTTTCCCCTTACCATCAATGGCTAGACTTAAATCAAAATGTTTCTACTTTTCTGCCCTGTGCAGGTGAAAAAGTTCATAGCCTTTTGGGACTCTTCCTGCCCAGATTTTATTTTCAAGTCCCCACCTAGCAGGGATCCAAAGCATTGAAAGACAAGACCTTAGGTGACTAAACCCCTCTCCTTCCAAGCTTCCATATAGTCAATCTGTTCATTGAACTAGTTGTTAATATTCTCTTCAATTTTAGCCATTGGTTATTTTCTTATTTATTTGTCTTTATCCATTCAGGAAGGGTATTTTTAAATATTTTATTGAAATCTATATTATATCCTAGAAATGTTTTCAGGCTGTACAATTTGCTATGCTGCTAGATGTAGAAATCCACTCTATTCTTTCATCCTGTCCAGAACCTTTGTGTGAACCCATGGTTGTCTATGTAGACATTTAAAAACGTCATGTTTTTGATGAGAAAATATTGGTATAGCATAGAGCTCAGGCATTCTGAGTAAAGATTGTTTGTATCATAAGACATTATGATTCCTTTGTGGAAAGTAATTATGGAAATTCTGGGAAGAGAAAATGTTGTTAACTGCATTTTACAATATGATAGCTATTCTGAAAACATCTATGCAATTAAGGCACATCAATACCCTCCTTCAACAGACATTGCTCCCAAGCTGATATCTTTGTAATTATCCTGGATTCTACCAGAGATTCTTAGACTTTGCTCAAATAGAACACTCACTATTCTCAGTGATATAAAGCACAATGTTCTACCACTAATGCAATGGTACCATATTCCTAATTTTTAGAAAATGTTAAAAAAATGGACATGAACTTCCTCAACTTAAGAAATGTCTTCATAATATTTATCTAATAATTTTAAAACAATAATTGTATGTTGGCCAGTATTTAAAAATGGCTGAAGTTGTAGGAAATGTTTAGTAATGGAGAACTTACCAACTTGACTTGTTAAGGATATTGCATGTACTTTTCTCTTTGACAAGGCACGGCTTTGTACAGAATTTTGTATAGAATCTTTGTTTCCAGAATTAAATTTGCAGCTAAGTACAGTGACGCATTGCCTGCTATCCTAGCACTCAGAAGGCTGAGGCAGGAGAACTGTGAGGCTGGCCTGGGTTATGCAGTGAGTTTGAGGCTGGCCTGAGCTATGTAGTGAGAACCTGTCTAAAAAACAAGCACATCACAGAAGTTAATTTTCCTGCAAACCTGAGTGTTCACATTTCTTTGCGTTGCATTTATACCTTTGAATCCTATCAATCAGGGCTGGGGATATAGCTCAGCAGCATAAGTGCCTTCCTGGCAAGCACAAGGTCCTGAGTTTGATCTGTGGTACAAAAAAAAAAAAAAAAGTAGAATCCCATCAATCTTTTTTCACCCCACTGATAAATTTATTCTATAAGGGCTTTATACATATGCCATTGTGCAAAAGGCACTGTAATTTCTACATTATTCTTATAAATGAATAATGTAGAAAATGTAATATTTGAAGAAAGTTTTTATATAATTTATCATCAGTTGCATATGGTGCTGCAAATAAGTGCACAAAAATAAAAAATGTTGATAAAGTTATGATGTTTTATAATTTTTATGGTGCTGAGGGTTGAATGCAGGCCCTTACACATGATAGGCATGAGCTCTGCCTCTGAGCTACATCTAGATCTCATGACATTTTAAAATACACCCATCACTATAGGAGACCAGATATTAAGGACAGAGGCCTAATTGACCTCCTCTTCAAGCACAAAGGGAAAAGGCAGCAAGCCCTGCTTCCTTGGTGGCACACAGCTGAGCTGGCACAGTGCAAGGTCTAGGGAAAAGTCAAAACAGCTGAAATGCAGTTGTTTACCTGGGCACATACGATAGCTAAGAGGAGGCAGCTGAATCTCTGCTACTCTAATTGCTTGCTTATGTCTCTAAGAAAGTAAAAGCAAGGTGAGCCAAATGCTCATGGCTCTTTGTCCACTGGAGGCAAGACCCCCCTGGATCCTGCATTCTAAACTCATTTTGTCTTTCATTCTCATTCATCCCACTCCTACCCCCATTCTATCAGTGACAAACTTGTAGGCTGGTTTCCTATATATCATATTTAAAAGCCAAACATCCGGTGGTCCAGTTTAAAGGCAGTCTTTGGATCAAAGAAAACGAATCTGGGATGAAAAAACCTCAACATACTTGCTTGTTGTTTGAGAGCACATTAGAACACATCTTTCAACATCCCTTTTATGTCTCATTCACTTTCTGTGTGTACTGCAATAATTACCTCAACTTCTTTCCTTAATATGCCCAAACTTCTCCTCTATCCCTAACTTGAGTTTCTCTTTGTTATGGTTTGTACCTTGGTGTTCCCCCAAAGCCTCATGTATTTGGGGCAGGGTTCTAGAGTTTGTAATTAATTCATGATCCAAGGTTGGGATTACGAGTCTGAGTACTGCTGGGATTATGGGTGTGAGTGCTTCACCCAGCCTTTTGCTGATAGCCTGAAGATAATATAAGGAGGAGAGGCCCTTGCTCTCTCTTGCCGTTGTTGCTGCTACTCCTCCATTTTGCTCTTGTTCTTTGCTGCTGCTATGAAAGGTTGCTCTCTGCCATATGCTGCTCTGCCTTGGAGGCAGCCAAGTATGTACTGAAACCTCCAGTAACTGTGAGCTAAATAAACTTTTTCTTCCTTCATTTTTGGTGCCGAGCATTTGTCCCAGCTATGATAGAAGAGTAAATGAGACTCTCTTATTCCCTTCTCCTTTCCATTTTCTTTCCTACATTGCAACATAACATCCACACACAACAGATAATCTGGAAAGGTAGGACCTTCCTTAGAGCAAGAGTCGAGGAAAATATAGGGCAGAGAGAGGAAGACTCTTGGGTGCAAAACCTGGAACAATTACATTCTTAATAATTTTCTTCCTGACATTTACATACACAGATTGGCAAAGTACGTGTGTGGATTTATAGCGAGAGCTATGTCAAGTTCTCTGAGTTACTTAAACTCTTTAGATATCTGGTTCCTTATACATAAAAGTGAAATGAAAAATAGTATCTGTTCCTTTGTGTGGTCTTGATGAGAACTAAAGGTCTCACTTTGGTGTGGAATCTACCAAGCTGATCGCTGTACTAATCAGCTTTCTTGGTAGTGGAACAAAATGCCTGTCAACCGTAAGTTAAAGAGGTTTACCTTGCTTCCCAGTTTCAGTGGGTTCAGTCCATGATCAGCTGGGCCTGAGGCAGGAACCGCATGGCTGAATGGCACAGGGGAGAAAGCCTCTCACTCCATCGCAGCTGGGATGCACAGCGAGAAGGGAGGGGATCCAGGAAAAAGAATACAGTCTTCCGGGTCACACTCAGGACTATTGCACTTTAATTCTGAACATATTAGACTTTGGGGACATTTTTTTTTTTTTAATTTTTGGTGAAACCGGGGATTAAACTCAGACCCTTGCACTTGCCGGGCAATCACTTATTCTACTGAGCCATCTCCCAGCCCCATTTTTGATCCAAACATTTTGCCCCTAGACCCTAAAAGATTCATGTCCATTTCATTATGAAAATTTCACTTAGTCTATCTCTAAGATTTGCCAAATTCTTAATAGTCTCAGCACTGCTGGAAAAAAAAAAGCAGTTTCCGTTGAAACTCAAGGCAAACTTAGTCATTACACCCTATGAAAATCAGCAAGAAAGTCAAACATTTCTAACCTACAATGTCACAGAGTAAACATTGTCATTTCCTAAAAGAGAAATCAGAGACTAGAAAGAAATTTTACTGAAGCAAGACTGAAAACCAGCAGGACAAGTAGTAAATCTTGTGACTCCATGTCCAGCCCTTGGGCGAGTTGGTGAGATGGGAGCTCCAGAGGGCTTTGATGGTTCTGCTTCTATGATTTGGTGGTTGCAGCCCACATGGGCAGCTCTGTCTTGGGCAGACTCCACATACTGCTGGGGTTTTCCCTAGCACATTTTCCACATTCCCAGCATCCCAGACTTCCTGGGGTCTCTGCTTAACCTTTGGCTTCATTCTCACAGGTTCACACATGCCCCCTCAGGAGCATCCTGCCTTTTCCCACCCCCAGGACTTCAGATGAAATTTGAGTGGAAGTTTCCATGACCCTGTGTCTCTTGCACTCTTCAAGCTTAAAGACCATTACCATTTGGATAATAGTAGTCTGATATTGGCTTCAGCAGTAGGCTATCCCCCTTGGATTATGGCTTCAGAGGCCTTTGAGTCCCTGGGTGGTTGAACTCAGGGAAATACATCCCTACGTTTCTGTGAAAGAGCAGAGCACCCAAGGGCTCTCTTCTCAAAACATTCTTTTAAAAGAATTTATCATTTTAGACCCAGATGCTTGAGTTTGCAAAGAGTGGAGTCTGATCAGATTTTGAGGTGTCTTTAAGCCATCTTTTCTATTATCCATATACAAAGCACTTGTCTTCTTTTTAATGCTCATCTTTTTAGCAACCAAGCTCCTTTTGGCCTCAACTTTACAGGGGATTTTTTTCTTCCTACCAGAAAGTATCCCCACACCATTCAGCTCAGCATTTTGCTCCTGATTTTCACTATAAATCTGGCTAACAGCAGCCACCACTACTTATATCACAGTCTGAACATTGGGCTATTTTGAAATTTCTTTTGTCAGGCTAATTAGTCTACCATCTTTAAATTTAGCCTCATGCAGTCTAGGCAAAATGTGGATAAATTATTTCCCAGAATAAAACATGCATAGCCTCTAGTCCAGTTTCCAAATGAGTCCTTATTCCCAGCTGAAGCCTTTGAAACTGACTTTTTTTTCCCCCCACAGAACTAAGGATTGAACTCAGACCCTTGCACTTGCCAGGCAAGCACTTATTCTACTGAGCCATCTCCCCAGATCCTGCAGCTGACTTTCTTATCAGCATTTGATCTTCTGACCAAAATGACCCATCAAGCTCAGCTTTCAGTATTCTAAGATTTCGCTACCCCACTTTTCAAAACTTTCCCAAACTCCTCCACCAAACAAGTTCCAAAGGATTCTAGACCACATGGTCAGTTACACTCAAAGTAATGACTACAGTCTTCATACTAATTTTTTGTAACCATCAGCTTTCCCATTGCTAGGAAAAAATACCTAACACCTATGAATTCAAGGTGCAGAGGTTTATTTGGCTCATGGTTTTTGATGGGTCACTTCTTGGTCAGCTGATTCTCAGGCAGTGACACCATGGCAAAACAACATGATGGATGAAAGCTAGTCCACTCTTGGTGGCCAGCAAGCCAAATGAGGAAGGGAAGGAGCCAAAAACAAGCACATATCCAATTAGGCCACACTCCAGTGACACATCTCGTATGACCATGTTCAGACACATGACATTTTGTAGAAGGGATATTTTTTATCCAAACTCATAGCAATCTCATAGAAGCTGAGAGTAGAATGATGCTTACCAGAAGCACAGAATGTAGATGAATGGGTGAAGAAAGTTATAATTACATAAAAATAAATTTTGATGTTCTATTGTACTATATTTCTTTTTACCATAAAGAAATGATAAATGTTTGATAAGACAGGTATGCTTCCACTGGAAGAAAGAAAGCCTCTTTAACAAATGGTGCTGCAAAAACTGGCTCTCTACATGCCGAAAACTCAAACTTGAC
>NDGN011306857.1:0-12861 GCA_002564285.1 Tympanoctomys barrerae
CTATATCTCCTTAAGCTGTCATTGTCACAGAAGCCAGCAGAAGGGCTCTCATCCCTAGGCATGTTCTGTCACCTGCACCTTCTCACCTGTTCCCAGAGGAGTCCCACATACAGAAGCCAAATACACCTCAAATGGGATTCTAATACACAGGTGGGATTACAAAGGAGAAGGACTCTGACCATTGCCCGTGCTATCTTAAATGTATGAAAACTTGTCTGGAACTGTAATCCTGACAAGTATTGTATCTTAAATGATCATAGCATCAAAATATATTGTCTGTCATATAGTAGATGATCAGAACTTATATTATCATTGTTACTGTAATTTCCCAGACCCTCATGACTACCTAAGACCATCTCATCTCCATTTGGCAATTTAAGTGACTTACCTGCAATCAGACAGCTGGCAACCTAAGGAGATGTCACTTGTACCAGGGTCTTGGAAACACAGGTTTTCTTTGGCCATTCATTTGCCCAGTCAGCATTGAGTGCCTGCTGTTGTGCTGAACACTGTCTAAGTGCTGTACACACAATGAAAGACAGTCTGGTGCTTCTTGTGGGACCCTCATCTCAGAGTAAAGGTTGCCTAGCTGTTGCCCGCCATGGTGCCAACTGGTCAAAGCCATACTGAGGCCACCTGGAGCACCACAGCAGCTCTGAACCCTAGTTCACTAGGCCAAGCGGCCACCAACTGATAGAGGAGTCCTTCCTCTCGAGGCTTGGCCATCTCACTGACCAAACACATGTCACTGTCCGAGAAGCAAGGAAATAATTATGCAAAGGCCTTCCTTCAGTGAAAATTTTCCATTACCATAGAAAGGTACAAACCCAGTCCAGTGTTTTTTCCTAGGATTTCTGAAAACTTTAAACAGGGCTAGCTTAAAAATCGAAGCATTGGGGGCTGATCTGCTGCTGCACCTTCACAGAATGATGCACATGGGGAAAGATGGCACTTGTGAGGAGAGGGACACGGCTTCATTCACTCCCTTGGTGTCTGTGGGAACTGAAGGCGTGGGTGTCCGTGGTGTCCATGCAAGGCATGCACTCTAGGCTGTGAACCCCTTCAGAGAGTCCTGAAGGAAAGGGCGGTGGGATGGAAGAACCCAGCCCTGGGAGCTGGTGTCCCCAGCTAGTGGAGAGCACGCCGAGCCTGTGTCACACACACGTGTGCACCAGCAGAAGCTCCAGTGCTTACTGCTGGGAAGAGCAGGCAGATTACGAGCTTCACGGGTGCCCAGTATTTTAATCTTTAAGTAGAAGTAGTTTATCTCATCAGGCTTTCATGGGGACAGAATGAGTTACCTTAGCAAGTCTAGTATATGAACTATTTCTCATAAAAGGTAGTTTCCTCTACCATTCTTCTCTAGCTCTGTCACCTGCATGTTTCTTCGTGTGCTTAGCACTAGAACAGTGTACAGGGCAACACCAGGCACTCAATATTCATTAAACAAAGGAATGACTAAGTAACAACTGTTTTTCCAGGATCTTAACTCACGCTATATCTCCTTAAGCTGTCATTGTCACAGAAGCCAGCAGAAGGGCTCTCATCCCTAGGCATGATTATGGTCTAGCACATTTTTAGACCACTTCCAAGCTGGGACCTTATTTCATCATATAGAAGCAGTATTCATCTTGAACGTTTAATTTTTTCAGATTTTCCAAACATCAAAAAATATATATAAAAGATAAACTATCCTATCATTTACCTAGGATGAACAATCATTAAACATTTCAGATGTTTCAATTCAGTAACTTTTACCAACTTCCCCAGAGCACTCGTATTCCAGGTGAAGATTTATTTAAACCTGAAAATCCCAACAGCCGACCCATCCACTGCCTCTGCACACACCATCTGCACCTCCTGGAGTGGGAACAGGCTGAAAGGCACCCTGGCTTAATGGCTACTTCTCAAAGCAACGTAGTTCTTACTTCTCAAATGTGGAACATTTTTATTTTAATTTTTTTCTGAATTCATTTTCATTATCATAAAATTGCCACATGAACATGATTTAAGAAGTTGAACAGTACTGAAAGGATGAAAAATGAAAGAAATAAATCTGTACTCCGGTTCGCCTCTCCTCTACCTTGTGGACTTGCACCCGGGGGAACCATTCATCTGTTCGGTTTTCACTGGGATTCATCTCTGCATGTCCTAAAAAGTTGCTTTAGTTACTATTTCTTCTTTATGAATGGTAGACGGTTTCTTTTTACTTATTATCTATCTCCATTGACAAAAGGAAAGAAACTGAACAAGTTAGTAAATTTATCTTATTTATGCTGTGATGTGGAAGAGCCCCCAGGCCCAGGGATTAGAGTCTGGACAGGGCTCATCGGCCATCTGCTTCTGTAGAGGTCTGAGTTGCAGTGAGCCCATTTGCATTAGGATTATTTTTGCCATCAGCAGAATCTCAGTCTGTCAGCTGAACCAACAATATCTATCCCTGTGTCTGGGGCATTTTAGAGAAATATATCTGTAATTTCAGTTAAACGTCTATTTGTTGAATGTTAGATCCAATGCCCGTATTCTTAGTTTGTATGCTAACTTTCCAAATTTGCTTTTGAGTTCACTTTGTGAAGAATTTTTGGAATCTCGTGTTTAAATCCATCAGTATATTTTAACTGAAGCAGTCATAATCTTAATTTTCTGAAACTCTTTCTTTTCCTCTGGCTATAGCCTTTTATGGTATTCTCTGCTTGTTTCCTTAATTCAATCTTCTGTTTCTTTTCTCTGCACATCTTAATTATACTTTTATTCAAACTTTTCTCCAGCTTCTGCTTCGTTGCATCCTAGTTTCTTTCCCGCATCTCTTCCTTTCTCCTCAGACCGAAGACTTTCTTCCTTTGATGGTCACATTCAACGAAGAGACCCCACAGGGCAGATCGGGGCTTCTCCAGGAGGGGAATACACGTGGCAAGAGCGCGAGTGTGATTCCCGGCTTCACATTCGGGAAATGAGATGAGACGCCTTGCTGTTGACATTTTAAAATTTGTTTTGCTTTTTGTATTTTGTATTTTGTTGTTGTTGTTGTTGCTGTTGCTGTTTACACAGGCTACCTGAATCCTCAGCTCCCAGCCTCTCCCTGTCAGAGGCTGTCCCTGTGTCACCCTCTGGGAGTGTTATCTCCGGGCTTTCTGCTTTACTTTGTCTAAAGTGAAATTCTCCGCACTCTGGCTTTGCAATACAAACCTTCCTGGCATTTAGAAGCAGAAAAAGAAAAGCAGCCAGGACGCTTCAGACGCCCCCCCCGCCCCGTGTCTCTGCCCGATCCTTATCTCTGTTCTCCCATGTGCCTGATGTGCACGCATCGAGGTGCTGGAGGTCCTGCTCCCCAGTGT
The DNA here is from genome assembly GCA_002564285.1 of Tympanoctomys barrerae. Lineage (NCBI taxonomy): Eukaryota > Metazoa > Chordata > Mammalia > Rodentia > Octodontidae > Tympanoctomys > Tympanoctomys barrerae. Next base: position 3,336 of record NDGN011306857.1, read on the forward strand.
GTAACTCAGGGACAGAAGAATGAGGGAGGAGGGACGGGGGGGGGGGGAGAGACGGCCACAGCTGCAGGAGCACAAGGGGCAGAGCGGCCTTGCCCCGAAGTCTGATCAAAGCTCCATGACCCTGGCTTTCTGCACTGACAGCCCCTGAGCGCTGCTAGCTGAAGGACTTTCTGAAGCCAGGGAAGGTGCTCTGGTTTCTCCTTTGTACTTCCTGCCCCGGGGGTCAGAGGTGGAGGTGACCCCCTCCACTCTGATGTTCCACTGACCTCTCCCTCTTGGTCTTCCCAATTCATAAATCCCATGAAATCCCTTGTCTGTTCTTGTTTCCTCTGAATTCCCTTTGTAGCATTGCATTGTGAACTAGTAAAATTCCTTTAATTTTATTTTAATGGCATTTTTAGAGAGGGGAAAAAGTGTACAGCCATTCTATTCTTCTACAGCCGAACTCAAACATGACATCTATTATCATTGTATTTTGCCTTTTCATCCTTTAAGATGCCTTTAATAGTCATTGAGTGACTACTGTAATGATAAAATTTTAAGAATAACATTAATAACTTTCATTCCTGAAGTAATATGGCATTTTAGAATTTTAAAAGCTCTTTAGTATTTTATCTTCCACATGGAGTCAGTGGTTTTACTCCTGTATTACACAAGATAATTAAGGTTAATAGAATTTCAATAATGTGTCTGTGGCTACATATTTAGTTGTTAAAGGGCCTAAAATCAGAACTCAAAACTTCTGGCCTTTCTTTAATACTATCTTCAGGCATTTATAAAAATGTTTTTGAAACACCTGATTGAGATATAAGTATAAAAAAAAAACCCAGTTTTTCCCCTGAAGGTGCTTTCAATCTAATAGGAAGAAAAATTATACAATATTTTAGTTTTAATATAAAAAAGAACAAAATAATTCTTTCAACATCGATTTTTATGATGCTTAAAAGTGGGAGAGAAGCCTGAACCAAGAAATCATCAAAGAGGCTAAAATAAAAGTCATTGTGATTTTATTTAGTTTGAAAAAGCACAATTCAATTAGACAGAGAGTGCTCTGCTAAGGAAAGCTGGGTCTGGGGCTTTTGGAACACAAACTGATATGCTCTGTTGAGCTTCCCTGATAGGTGAACAGGACCGAGGCAACTTCAGCAGATAGAAATGGGCGCCAATCCAGGAGGAGCAAATTTAGCGAGTCCGTTGGAGCGCCCACTAGAAGCAAGTTGGTTACTGTTGTAGTCATTGCTCCAACTTCGCAGGGCAGTTTTAGATTCCAGAGTATTGTCCCTAAGCACCCAGCACGGCATCTGTACGGTGGTATGACAAGCTGGAGACGGCGCTGCTCCTCACTGGCCCTTTAGAGCCACGTTAGCTTTCATTCTATGAGGAGGAGCCCTTGTTCTAATGAGGAAGACCCAGAAATGTGGGCACTTGGGCCCAAACCTGCAGAAAGGCCACGGGGCTTTTAAGGAACTAAAGGGAAGGGTTTCCCCCACTGGAAGAAAAGCACGGGCCGGTGTGCAGCGGGAGAACCTTCAGCACTTTGCCAGGACGAGAGAGGCTCCCGCGCTGCAGGGAGGGGCTCGTACGTGTCCTGAGAGTCACAGTTCTGGCTTGGGGATTTAGAAGGCATGAGTTCATAAGAAGAAACTAGCTGGGTGTAAGTGAACGTCTAATCGCTTCCTCTATTTAAAAAAATAATAATAATTCCACATTATGCAAATGTGGGCTCGACCTTCCTGAGAAGGGGCTGGGAGTCTTGTTAGTATGTTTCCTTCCTAGAGCTCTGGAATCCGTGCAGGGACTGCGGGGTGGGGGGATCCGTGCAGGGACTGCGAGGTGGGGGATCCACGGAGGGACTGGGGTGGAGGAATCCGTGGAGGGACTGTGAGGTGGGGGCAGAGAGACTTTCTACCCCCCATGCCAGCGCGGATTTCACAAGTAAGCAAGGCGAAACCCAGAAGGTTGGATACCCTCGTTAGTTTCATATTTATCGCAATGTATACTTATTACTTCTGTCCACAAAACAACAGCATATTTTTATGATGTAATATGTTCTCTAATTCCAAACCACTAGCGCTGCGGATGTTGACGTAGAAAGGCCCCAGGCGCCCAGGAGGCGCTGTACTCACTTCCGCAAGCCCAGGCTGCGTTCTGAGCCAGTCGCTGCGGGTTCATCTCCCAGCCCTGGGTCCCCGCCTCTTCCTCCCTTCTGGGACCCAGAACCCTGCTGCCCCTTCCTTTCTCAAGGCTTGGTAGAAAAAACAAGGGAACCTAGACCAGCATCTGCGCCCTTGCTCTGTGTTGCCTTCCTTTGAGGTTCTAAACGCTTGTTTTACTCTTTCACTTAACCCCTAGAAGAGTTTCCCTAAATTTTGAAGTAGCCAGCTGCGTCTCTTGTGCTTATTGTAAAGCTGTAGGAGAGCAAATCCTTTACAGGAAAATCTTCATGCAGAGGCAACCGTCCTTGGAAGGCTATTGGGCTCGCAAACCCCCACACTGTACAACTCCAACATGTTAGAACAGGGGAACAAGGCCCCCAGGGCTTTATTCCACTGATAAACATTTGCTCCCTGCCTGAAGGCAGGATGAAATCAGACTTAGAACGCAAAGGGCTTGGGAATTCTGTCCTCAGAAGAACTCGTTCAGCTTACAGGTTGAAGACACATGCGTGGCGCAGGAGAGATTAACAGGTCAGAGGAAGGTGGCCGCGCAGCGCGTCTCAGTAAGACTGACAGCCGGAAGCATCAGGAACCACGCTACGTCACCAGCATGGAAGAACGTGTCCAGGACCCCTACAGGAAGTACTGGCTGAGCGGGGTACAGCACCTCCAGCAGGCAGACCCCAAGCAAGGAAGAAGCACTCAGAAGGGGCGCTGTCGGCCAGGCATTCACTGGGAACTACAAACCCCCAGAATGTGGAGGGAAGGAAAAGTTAAGAGATCGCCCAGGATGTATCTTTCTTTGCTTACGTCCCTTACAACACATCTTCTGAATCAAAAAAATAATGGGGATAATTTAAACACAGACCTGCAGAACTAAGTATTTTTTGGAAAACTCTTCAAATTTATGACCTCACTCAGCCAAGCCACAGTTTGATTGGAGTAGATAAAAATGTGACTCTCCCCCTTATGTAGCTGGTGGGACTGGGGCTCGGAGAAGCCATGGGGCATATTTAGCCGAATGCAGACGCTGCGGACCACACGTGTGTTGGTGTGAGCATGCGCGCATAGTACACGCACCGCACTGCCACCTCGGCAGTGGAACAGGCCTGAGACCCTAGGCCACAGAAGAGCAACCAACTGTCACTCAGCTATCTGGAGGCATCCTTACAAGGTGTGGAACAAGAGCCTAATGCAGCACAAAGAGAGGTCTTGAGGAATAGCAAGAAGGTTTTCGTTTACTTTGTCTTCCCTTCTTAAGTTGTTATTTGCATTTTTACTGAGGTGTGACTCACACAAGAGAAATGGACAGAACTTACAAGTATCATCCAATCATTTCTGCCAAGTGTATGCATAGACGTAACCTCAGCCCTGTAAGGTACCGGGCATGTCCGCACACCTGAATGAGGCTGGCCTCGTCCACTCAGCGCTCCATCTCCAGAGGGCTTCTTTTGAGTGACCCTGCACCTCTACAGGGCCAGGACAGCCGTGTCCATGACCGAACTGAGCAGGCAGGCAGCTCCAAAAACCTTACCATCAGTCTTGAGAAGAATCAGTGAATCGCACCATGATCTTGTGTCCTTAGACAATTTCCCAGAATACATTTATTATAAAGATATTCATATCTTACCCCTAATTATTTTTTACACAGCTAAGTATAATGCTTGGATAGAAAATATATACTATGGCTTCACTGGAGGGGCTTCCCCTGCGCACACTTACCAATCAGCATACCATCTACTTATCTGAAGAGCTGTCTTATCCACCTTTACCCTGACGCTCACTCTGTAAACATATATTATGTGTTGTGTTTTTAGAAAGCCATATTTGTGCTTTTAAATTATTATGTATTTAATTTAGAATTAGCCATTAGTTGTCCTGAACCTATTTTCTCAGTAACATTCTCAGAAGCCTGGTGGCAGAAACAGGATAAAGCCTGATCAAAGATAGGCTGCCACTTTGAGATAGGTTTTCTTTATAGGAAAAGCATCCTTAAACATGAGAATGGGTGGCTGTCCTGAAGGGAATTGTCGAGGGTCTCTTTTAGAAGAGCTTTAATCCCATTCATGAGGATTTCACTGTCACCATCCCCCAAAGGTTTGGTTTCTTGTGCCATCCCACCGAATGCTAGATTTAAACAGACTTTGGAAGAACGCAAGTTTCGGTTCATCACACTATATAACATTGCAGCCCTGAGAGCTAACACAGTACTTACCTAGAAGAGCTACTCAATACTTTACTGAATAGAATTATCTCTCTATAAATGGCGGAGGGTTAAGAAGTCACGGAAAATGTATGTGAAGCTGCACCTGAGTGATTTGTTCAAAGCGCTGACGGCGGCCCAGTGAGAGAGCGCCCGTCCCCCTTTTCTGCTGGTTCTGTCACCTCTCACATATCTGAGCAGAAAGCTGCTCCCTTCGCCCCACATGCCACCACCTGTAAAACAGAATTAAGCCCCCCACCAAAATAAGAAAATGAAAACAAGACATTTTACAGGAAAGCTCTTGGGTCCTGCTGGGCACAGCGTGGTCGTGACACTCTCATTTCCTCCCTCCCTTCCTCCGCAGCAGCTTCTTTCAGCAAAATGCAAAATCCTTATGAGATTATGAAAAAAAGGGGAGGGTCAGACAGCTCCCCGGGCCCTGATGTGTCTTCTAAGCCCTCTAGTTCCGATTGCTGGCAGAAGAGCGGAGTTACGATTCCTATTTGTCCCGCTGAATGTGGACTCCGTGCTGGAGTGGGATGTCCTTCCTCTCACCAAGCCCTCAGGATCTTTGCCGGTGAAGTTCATCCTGGATTCTCTCCTTAAACTGTAGACTTCCTGATTGTGGCAGCCCTCAAGTATAGCTTTAATCTAGAGGCTGAGGCTGAAGTTCTAAGTGCGCAAACATAAGATTCAGTAGAGCCATCCCTGAGGCCTGGGTCTTCTGGCTTCCTTGAGCCCAGAGTCCTCCCAGAGGGGCTCCCTGCATTCCCCTGGGAGCCCCACTTGCAATCACGCTGAGGCTTTGGCCTTGCATCCAAGTTCATCAGAGAGGCCCTTGGCTGGAATAAACCCTTTCTCATCAGCCCATACCTTTAAGTATGAGTTAGTAATCTGGAACATTCTCACCACCTTCTCTTCTTAGAAAGGCCCTATAAGGTTCTTCATTCTTCCTCTGACCTCTCCTCAGATACTCTGTCTGCTTGTATCTTCATAATAGGTTTGTGTGTTGTGTCTTTTGATGAGGAGTTTATTTTTTAAGTCTGAATGTCCATGGTGGTCATAATAATAATTATTATTCAACAGTTATTTGTGAAATAAGTGAGGATTTTTAAATTTCAGTCCGAATTCAAAGCACAAATGAAAACATGTGCCCATAATGGGAACCTAAAGGACAAAATGGCTGCAGAGAAGTTTAGGTGGTAGTGCTGTGTACCGGAGAAAGTAGTCTTTTGTAAGGTTTTAATAAATGGTAAAATCATTGACTTAAATGCTAACGTTACGCTGAGTGCCGTCTATCAAGAGCTACTAAGTGCTAAGCAGTTTAACCTCATTCTAAGACCCCAGCTTCATTGCAAATAACTATAAACACTTGCCTAGTACTTTATGATTTCCTGTGTTTCTGTGTGTCTATGATTGCAGGAGGCAGGACTGTGTGGTGGTTAATGGTGCAAATTTCAGAATTTACTTGGACTCTAATCTTGATTGTACCACAGGTGGATTTGTAGCCTTAGCCAATTCTATTAATTTTTCTGGCATTCTATTTCCTTGACTAAAATGTTTAGGAAAATGCCCTGTGACGGGCCACTGGGTTGATCACTGGAGCTCTGATACTATATTCTATTTATTTCTGTTTGACAGGAAACATTCAAATAATGGTCCTCTTCAAATTTTATATACCATATAAGGCCATGAAACAAAAAGGATTTTGTCATTTTCTGTTTTACACAGAGAAAAATTAGGGTTGGGGATCATTAAATTTCTAGAGATTAAGGGGCCTTCCCAATGGCCCTGCCACAACAGCGAAGTAGAAATTGGGCCTCAGACTGATGGATGCTGGGCTCAGCTGCTCCTCCCGCAGTGGACCCCTGTAAGCTGGCAGGATTTCTCCCAGGCCTTCCTTTGGTTTGCTTGTCTTTGTAGCGCCACCATTGGCTTCCATGAATGAAAAGCCAGTGTGGCTCAAGGGAAGGATTTGTGTGCACATGAAACTCTGTCAGAAAGAAATTGAAACCAGCCACTCATCCCTGCTGAGCGAGCCCGAAGGGAGGTGATTTTCCTATTCTCTGCAGACCCTCCCCACATACCATGCCGAGTCCATGAGGAAAGGAGACTCGGTGGTTCCATCACTTTATTAAACATCTTTTGAAAGACTATCAAAAGATCTTGATTTATGAAATCTTGTAAAGATAGGAAAACATTACCAACTACAAAGCTAAACGGTTGAAGTCAGACAGGAACGGATCTTTTTGACAAGAATTTCTGGTTTTATAGTGCTGCTAGTTTCTCTCTTAAGTGCACCTGCTGAGAATTGGGTGTTAAGCCAACCACATTTAAGCAGCCCGGTACATTAAGGCAGGTACATTCGTCCTCAGAGAGAGCGCAGAATCTTTTTTATTCTTTATCAAAGCATATTTTAATTGAGCAGCAAATTAAGAAATGTATTGCCTGCACATGTAAAGGCCTAGGTTCACAAAAATAAACATAAAAAATGAAGCTAGTACCAAAATGACACAGCTAGAGCTGTACAAAGTGATGCTTTTTGGGACTACATGCAGTTCACAATTCCAGCAGTCATGCCGCATGGCAAAGAAGGTAGCAGGATTTCACATAAAAATGTGTGTGTAAGTTCTGCAATACGTATCACACACTGTACATAAAATGTAACAAAATTTTTATCCAGGAACATTGGATTAAGCCTGTACGGTGAACTATGACATGGTCGCTGGAATCTGCCAACAGTCCTCAGCTTGTTAGTTCTGCTGATCACAAGAGATGATGGCAGGAAAGGAAATCCCTCCACTCTACCACTTCTACTGACTCCACATTCAGAGCATGGTATAACATGCATCATTATTATGAAGGTGAAATACACTCAAAATAAAAATTCATTGCCTGGCGAGTACAGGGTCCTTTGCCTGCCAAACGCAGGGTCCTGAGTTCAATCCCCAGTACCACAAAAAAAAAAAAAAAAGAAAAAGAAAAGAAAAAAGAAATTCACTCTCCTAGGCCTTAGGGATCAGGAATTCTAATCAGTTATTTTGAGAATTGATACATAAAAATAATTGCATCAATAATTTACATTTTTAGGGCCAGCAAATAGCTCAGTGGTGCCTGTAAGCAGGTGGATCACTATGCGTCTGATCTAGTAGTGAGACCCTGAACACCCTGTAGACCCTTCCCCAAAATACAAAAATAATAATAATAATATAATTTACATTTTTAGAGCACTTTACCATTTTCAAAGTGTATTTACAGGCATAGTTCTAAGAGAGTCCAGTGCCAATAATGTTAGGTAGAAATTCACTACTTGCTAGGACTTGACTATATGAGTGTGTTATTGTTAGCTTCATGTTACACACAAAATTTTAAAAAGAGTTTTGAAATGTTATGTAAGTTGCTCAAACATATACTCATAAGTGGTGCGATGTCAGCTTCAATCCATTGATTCAAAGCTTTGGACAATAAGATCATTAAAGCCCTCTGAAAAAGCCTGGAAGTCAGGAAAATTCATTTCCCTTGTGAGTCTACATGGAATAGTTGGGTCCCAAGTTTTTAGAAATTGAATGTTTTTTTACCTTCTGCAGCACATCAGTCATTTACCTACCACATAGCACCCATAAGAGTGGCATGAAATATAATTATTTAAATGTTATCTATTTCCTGGAGTCTTTATTTTTCAGAAGGCAAGAATCAAGCAGATTATCACAATACTCCCATTACAGGGACTTACATAGTACTTCTAGATTCTTTTCCCAGCCCAAATCATATCATTCTTCTGTCTTCAATGGAAGTTGTGAATGAGTTCTCCCAGTCACTTGACTTTGTTCTGCCCTAATTCAACTCATACTCACAGTTCTGACTTGGATCTTTCCTTCAAACATCTCACTTTTTCGTGAGCTCTCCTGATTTTTAGCAGGAGCAAGGAAACCTTTGTGTACATGATTATTGACTCCTCCAGCTACTAACTACCCTTCTTATCTCAGGAATGAACATTTTTAGCATTGTCCATGTTATGCCTGGGATTCCACACCATGCGATGGCACTGTGGTGTGAGTTTGCTCATAACAGGCGCCTTTCCTGTGCCATTCCAAGTAATGTCACTCAAGAGAAAGGAGGCAGAATCCTTAAGGGCAAAGGGGTAGGTAAAGGGTTACTGAACAGAAATCAAACTGCATGGGAAATATTCCAAAGACAACCATTGGGATCTCATCTTTTTGAAAAGCTTCTGCATGTGGAAAGAAATCATCAACAGAATAAAAAGAAAACCCATGAAGTAGGAAACAGTTATAGAAGACTGTCCTTCAGACGAAGGAGTCCTATCTAGAAAATATAAAGAATTTAAAAAATCAGGCCTCCAAAATTTAAAGACCCAATCAAAAAATGAGCATCTGAGATGAATAGATATTTCACAAATGAAGAGATACAAGTGGCAAATAAATATATGAAAAAAATGTTCAACATCATTCATCAATCAAGAGATGCAAATTAATACAATGCTGGGATGCCATCTTATGCCAGAAGGAATGGCTATCATCATGAAGTCAACCTCCAGTAATAAATGCTAGGAAGGCTGCGGGGGGAAAGGAACCCTTCTTCACTGTTGGTGAGAGTGCAGGCTGGTAAAATTATTACGGAAATCAGTATGGAGATTCTTCAGTAAGCTAAGATTGGAGGTCCCAACTTAAGAGCTATTTCCCTCCTAGGTATTTTTCCAAGAGAACTGAAATCAGCATACCCAGCCATCTATGTGCACCCATGTTTATAGCAACAGAATTTGTCATAGCTAAACTTGGAAATAATCCAAATGCCAAGCAACTGAGGAACGGATACAAAATATATGGTATTTTTACACAATGGAGTGTTATTCAGCTATAAAAAGATAAAGTCAAGACTTTTGTAGATAAATGGATGCAATTAGAGACTATATTGGTAAGTGAATAAATCAGACCCACATGTGCAAACATCATATTATCTTGCTAGTGTGAGAGCCTGAAAGAGTAATGAAAATCTAAAAGGTACAGCAGATACTGTGAAAGGGAAAGAAATTGTTCAGTGGGAAGGAAAACTGGGATCAGGAATAGGACAAATGAAAGAAGGGACAATGGTGTGTTTAGGCTTATATGCAGAATAGTTTGGATAATTGTATTGTCAACTTCTGCTGGTC
>NDGN011306879.1:0-11245 GCA_002564285.1 Tympanoctomys barrerae
TAGAAGAGGTATAAGAAAAAGAAATAGTGCATGGAAGATGCTTGCCTTGGGAGGCAAATGAGGGGCCCCAAAAGAGTCTCCTGAGTGAGATTTATTGAAGAGAGAAGGTATGTAGAAGACAGGATCTTGGTCATGCACATTCCTATGGGTCACTCTCAAAGTTTTGTTTATTTTAAAATTAATTGGAAACCATTGAAAATAGACAAATGATATGAGCAAATTCATGGATTTTGTTTTGTTTTATTTTAGAGCTTACCTATTTGGTACAGGGCCTTGCTATGCAGCTCAGACTCATAGTGATCCTCTTTTTTTTCAACTTGTCCAGCACTGGAATTACAGGTGTGTGCCACCATGCCCTGTTGTGGTGTCCATCTCAGTGTGGGGCCAGCAGGGCATGCAGTACAGAGGATCAAACATGGGTCCTTGTGCTTGCTAGGCAGGCACTTAGACTGCTGACCTGTCTTCCTGGCCCCAAACTCATGCTCTTGCAAGACCCTAAAATCCAGTTAGTGTTGTGAATGGGTATGAGTGAGGAGTGATTATTGTGTGACCAATAGCTAGCTACTATAGTATTAAAACAAGAATGATGGGAGGCTGGCCAATGTCAGATCAGTAGTGGTTGGGAACAGGGGTAGATCTTTTAAAATTGGGAGGTAAAGTGAACAGTGTTTTTCCACTGAGCCATCTCCCTGGACCATGAACAGTGTTTTTAATAGAGAAGGGACAAACAAGAGGAAGATACTGATCTTTACAAATGAGTAATGGCTATTTATTCACTGAGATAGACAGCCTTGGAGAAATTAGATTAGGGGAATGGGTAGGTGAGGAGAACTGCTTCTCTGATTATATATCTTCTCTGTGACTTTTAATAAAGGAGCAAATCAGAAATAGGTTGTATTAGTCTACCATAAAGTGATTCAGAGAAATGTTTTTTAAATAATTTGGAATAGCTGTCACTCACAGAATGCTCTCAAATTGATTTGAATAAGAATATTATATTTTTATAAAAATATTGAAAATAAAAATTAGTATAATTTGATCCAAAGTCCACCAGAGTGTAAATTCGAAACAAATAAAAAATGCATGGAATGCTCTCTTCACATTGTGTTACATTTGTAGATATATAATTATTGCCAAGATAATTGTTTCCTCTATGACTCAGTTAATAATACTTTCAAATGGCTAGCATATTCTGCATGGCTATTAAATTTTAACAATGTATTTTAAATATTTATTGAATGTATATTGCATCAGATGTGTGGTGGTCTACCTACCTGGGATCCCAGCTGTCTAAAAGGTTGAGAGAAGATTGAAAATTTGAATCCAGGCTGTGAAAGTTTATGAATCAGCAAGATCTTGACTCAAAAAAAATGAAAGCCATTTTAATTGAATAAAATCTTAAAAGTCTTACGAATGTAGCTCAGTCCAAATTCCCTAAGTTTAATCTCCATTACTGCAAAAAAGCAAACAGAATAAACATCACTGCTTAACAATAGTGCCATTTCTGAGTCAGCAAAATAAAAATATCCTCTAGTGATCTAGCTGTATACTACCTGAAGAAAGTACCTAATGGTTGAAAATGATGAAGCCTGGGTTTCATTATGGAATGGATAGTTGATTCTTATAACCACTAGGAAGAATGTATGCAATGTGTTCATTATTGTAGCTGTCCTACCAATTTGGTTTGAAACTGTCTCATTGCTATTTGTTTTTCAATAAAATTATGGGAAAAAAGTTGTTTCTATTGGCTTAATTAGAGATATTCTCTGTTCAAAAATTGGTTCATATTTATAATTCCTTAACAATTTAAAAATGAAATAATTCTACTGTCTTTAGAGCTGAAATGGAAGTCATATACTTAGGTCCATTTATGTCTGCTGGCAAATGTGTTGATTCTACACTTCAAGAAGTTAAAAGTAAGACAAATTATAACTAGAGAAATACTGTGATTTAAATTCAAAAGAATAGAGGTCCAATGGAATGAATTAGGTGCATGTCTTTTTGTTTTATTTTTAATTATTCATTTACTCTCTTTGCTACACTTTTAAACACTAGATAGTTAAATATTAGAATGAATGATTGTCTAGCTAAAATGTTTTCCTAAAGTATTCAGATTTGTTAGCATCATAAAATTAATGTTACTGAAAATTAGAGAACATGTTTCTAATCTTAGTCATCTTAATTTAGATTTTCTCCTTCAACCAATTCCAGAAGAGGAGTTGCAAGGATTGAGGCAATTGTTCATATAGTTTCAGATCATTTACAGGTGGTTAGAGATGACCTGCTACTAGACCTTATAGAGAGTGATTCTGATACAGTTTAATTCAAAATATAATGAATGAGAGATCACTACTTGTAGTCTGCTTTTATAATTGATTATAATTAATTTCTAATAAACATTATTGTTCTCTTGTTTTAATAATATATTTGGGCATACTCATATATGTTTGAGCTTATTTACAGCAAAATTTAGTGAAATTATTTTTTGACATTTGCCAATAATTATCTATTTTCTGCTGTTAATAATTATCTAATTCTGCTGTTAATTACTTCCTTTCATTGGGTTAGTCATTAGTTTTTCTTATCTTATGTATTTGATGAAATAAATCAAGATCAACTTTAAGATAGAATACAGATGCCTTTTAGAGAAATTAGATTTGGATATCAAATAGAAAATTTGTGTGACAAAATATCTTGTCCTTGGGTTCTGTTTTATTGTACACTTCTCTGTAAAGTACTTGCTAACAAGGTAAAAAACAATTTTAGTTCATTAGTAGATATTTAAATATACTTGAATCCAGGCTTCCCAGGTGCAACCTCTTTGAATTGCATGAAGTGGACTACCATTAACATGCCATTAACAACCTTGCTGTGGGAGCCCTAGACTGCTCAGGCACTATGGATCCAAGGGGAGTGTGGGGTTATCTTGGCTACCACAGGACCAGTGATGGCCATGGGGGAGTCATTATAAAGAATGGGATTTCCGACTCATTCCAATGCTCCACCGAAGGAAAACTACCATGTTGTTTCTTATTTACGTGGTTCAGTTGGAATATGAATATTATCTTATGCCTCACTTTGCTGATGAGTTGGGCCTGGCTGTTGAATTTCCAGGGTATGTATGCCAATGTAATGTAAAGGTCACAATTTATGAAGGTGTACCCAAGACTGTGCACAGTGCTCCTCACAATATGGTAAAGGTAAAGAAATGCAAAGATGAGGCTTTAAATCACTACTGTGAGGAACCAGCTGTGCTGCAGAGTCTCAGACCTCCTCTCTGCTGCTGCTGTGGGAAACTTATGTGCGAATGCACATCCAGCTCAAATGCCCTGTGATGCCAGGAGTTCTTCTCTCTGGTAAATCACAGAACCTTTTAGTAAAAGACAGTCTCTCAAGTTTCATATGTATATACAACCTAAACATATATGTTATTGACTACTTTTTATAAGACCTCTACTACAGAAATTAAGGTTTGGAGAGTTATAATAGATTGCACAGATTATAGACATTTTAGGGGTTATTTTCCCAAAGCCTATGTTGTTGAAGAAATATATGTATGTTACTGAGTCTTGGGCGACAGAATTTTTTAAGTACTACTGAAAAACCTAACTATAAAGAGCAAATTAAAACAGGAAATGGAGATAAATCATCTGTAAAAGAAATGCAAGTCGAGAGATGGATGGAGGGTAAGAGAATGAAAAAAAATAATTAATCTGTATTCTCTACATGGACCAACTCTGTCCAAGGAATGTGATCTCTATGATTCAAACATGTATCATAAAAGAAATATTGAAAAGTAAATATTGCAGAAGGTGCACTGCTACAGATGTGAAGCTGGGGAACAATTAACAACTTTCCTTAAAGTCTAGAAATAGTATTTTCCAATAAAGGGCAAGTTAAGACATCTGGGCTGTAATACTACACATAATAATGCATGACAAATTGCTATCTATTATCCTCAAAATGCGCTCAATTAAAAAGCATTTGTCTTATTATTCTTTTTTATTCATTCTGATGAGAAAAGAGATAAAATAGCAATGAAGCAGTTTCAAAACAGGTTGGTAGGATAGTTATAATAATTAATACAATACATATTGTTGTTTTTGCAGTAGTTATTCAGAGGACAAGATGCGAACATGATATCTTATCTTAATATTAGTACAAACCTTTCTTTTCAATGAACTAAGATAAAGTAGCTGTTTCTCTATCCTAAATCTCTTGTGTATACATATACATGTATTTTTTTCTATCTCTTACTTTTCACAACAAAATGTTCCTTTATTCAGCTTTTTGTAAAGTTGGTAATGCATGACACTAGGTTGTCTAGCAACTGATAGCTGACCTTAAGCAGACAGGAGGTTCATCTCAGGAGTAAGGTAGCTTGTTTGCTTTTGGCACTGGGCCAAGTCCCACCTACACATATTTGATTCATTTCATAGCTTTGTGTCTCCCAACATAGCCCTCTTTTTCATTTCGTTTTTTCAGAGATGGGTGTTTCACTGTAGTTAGAGAAGCTGTATTTGGAGAAGTCTTTTAAGGACCTTTGCATACTTGAAGCCAGTTTAAAGATTGTGGGTGCTTGAATTCAGCAAAATAACCCAATGTAGTCCAATAGTTCATAACAGTACTGGCTTATCAGCAGAACTGGCAATTGTCAGAAGTTGTTGACTTGAGTGTTTTAACATGGAATTACTTTTTAATACCTCATGGTAAAACTTTTCTGCTAGGTGGTTAAGACCAAGTTAAAGAAGACATTTTTATAGCTAAAAATGTAACTTTTATATCTGACAAGGTCAGTCAAATCCCCTTAGGATTTACCTTGGAGCTATGTACAGCACCTGGGAGATGTTTTGTCAGTGTCAGCCATCTGGATGAGCCATGGCCATTTGTTGACCAATTTGCTGTCTGTGAAAGTCTGAGAGAATTTTTGTCTTCTAAGTGACTTTCCTTAGGCACACTATACATTGTCGATCACTTTCCTCTGTGGCCCCATCATTTCCTTGATCAGAAAACTTGGAACATCACTGAGTTACAGTGTTCCAAGAAAACTTGGAACTGAGTTACAGGATATCACAGTACAGGTTCTCTTAAGTCCTCTCTACTGCTTCAGTTACAGGGTAATGATATTATTAGGCTTCTCTTCTGGATGTTTAACAACTTAAGTGTTTGCAGATTCAAAATTAGAGGAATAGAGGAGCTACAATGATAGCCAATATTTTTGCCCTAGCCCATCAAGTTCAGTGAAGACTTATTATTCTCTTTCAAAAACATTTCTGGAAGTGCTTTTTCATGAGTGTCTTTATAGAAATGATCAAGAATGTGGTGAATGTTATTGCCAAGTGCCACCCACAGGAAAAGCAGACATAAAAATATTGCAGTGTGTCTTCAGAGAGCTCATTTATTATCCTTAGTGCATTATTTACTGATAGAATCTGACCTCTGACACTTTCCCAAAGTCAAATTGACTATGAAAGACACAGTATTTGAGCTGATTCATGACACTGAGACAGCTACAACAGTGTAACTAAAGTATAGGAGAAACTTCCAGAACTGCTTTATAAAGTGGTAAAACTAATTCATTGTATTTTTTTTATCATACTGTTTGCAAAACAGCATATTTTTAAAGACATAACCTTAGGAAAATTTTAATAGTGTAGAGAAAAAGTAGTGTTAGTACCAAGTGATTTACATGCAAAATTTTATCCATTAGTGCAGCATAATGAATTTCCTATAAATTCTTTTTCAGATGAAAAGGGATTATGGTTTATTACCACATAAAAAGCATAGAATCATTGTCGCAAAATGTATCAATATTCATGTGGTCTAAAATAATTGCTTCTGTAAAATAAAGTCACCCAAATTTCAATCTATAGTAAAATTCAAATAAGGAATTGGCAGAGTTCCAATGTGTGCTCTGTGGCTTATGGTTTCATAGCTGATTCTTGGTATTTAAAGAGCATGATCCTTAGATTCATGTGTCTCATGATCAAAGCCACTTTAATAATTCACATGTTGGTCATAATTCATTTATGATAGTCTGTTCTTTCTTAAAGTTTAATAGGTAAGGTTGGGTGTGGTAGTACACTCTTGTAATCCCAGTACTCAGGATGTTGAGGCAGTGGGATCACTGTGCTTTTGAGGCCACTGGAGCTCAAGGCCTGCCTCAACTACATAGGGAGAATCCAAACAGTTTAATAGGTAATACATTGCTGAGTTTTAATGGTGTGTTAAATTATCCTACCAGTACAGAGATTCCTAACTCTGGGAACATAAACTATTTCCATTCAATGGCCTGGTATGAGCTGTGCTACACAGCAGGAAGTGAACTGAAAGCCAAGGGTAAAGTTTTATTACCGCTGATAGCTATTCCACATCATTGACATCACTACCTGAAGTCCACTTCCTGTCAGATCATTGGTGATGTTGGGATATCATATGAGTGGAACCCTCCAGTAAACTGCACATGTGAAAGATCAGGGTTTCATGCTGCTTATGAGAGTCTAATTCCTCATGATCTAAGATGGAGCTGAGGTCGTGATGATAGCACTGGGGAGCAGCTGCAAATACAGATGACATTAGCACAGAGGTTTGACTGCACAGAGCCCATCACAAAAACAAAAACAAACAAAAAACAAGCAAACAAACAAAAAACACTTGCAAACACATCAGAGCCCTCCCAAGGTGAGTGGCAAGTAACAATTAAGCTGCATCGGTTCCTCTCTTTAATTCAGAATCCAACACTTAGTTTAATCTGCGTATGGCCTGCTTATTATTTTACCACGTCCCTCTGTGCCTCTTTCCCACACTGCACAATTTGCCCCAGTCACAGCTTTGGTAACCACAGAGGCCAACATTAGCCAAAATGGGGAAAATGTCACTGGGGAGCTTCTTAAAATAGGGGAATGATGAGACATCAGGAGATGTTAAAATTGCCATAAAAGCAACAGAGAGAAAGTTACACTGAAAAGAAAGTACCAGCTGCTACTGAAAAGACATTGTGTGTTGCCATAGGTCACGCCCTTTATCCAACTCCACTTTGTGTAAGATGTGGTGACTGGATAACCACTGGAGACACAAAAGCTTCAAACTGTTTTGCTACCTAGAAACCCAGAATCCTGATTAAAAGACAGACCTTTGGAGTTATTCATGGAAAAATGCTAGCATAAGAGCAGAAGCAATGCCTGAAGTTCACCACTCCTCCAAGGTGACTGTACTAAAAGCATCATTCTTAATGGCTGTGAACCTCTCTGCTACTGGTGAAGAGCTGGCAATGACTGCTGTCAACTATCATGGTGTTGAACTTTTGGGAGAGGCTGAAATTGTAAGGGAGGACTTGTTCTTATTTGGTCAGCACCAAAACTAGAAAAATTGATGAAATAGCAAAATACAAAGGCACAGTTGTAGAGAGGACCAGTGAATCATCATGTAAGCAGTCTGGGTGTTGAGGAGTCTACCAATGCTGAAAACAAAGATACAATGCTTGTTTTTGTTGGGTGTATTTTTCAAGAGGATAGGCATGAAGATATGCTGTAAACAGCTTTGTTACTGACCTACACCTCAGCTGCAGAATTATTCAAATCTTTGTTGATTACATATCCAGAAAACAAATGAATTGGATATTATGTGCTAGTATATGCATGGATGAACAACTAAGGATTTGTCTGTTGTCACTATCTACATCAATTAGATTGGTTCTGAATGTGAGTCTAGGCACAGTGTCATTGATAGAGAAATGTCGGCTAGCTGAAAACTATCAGAACTTCACAGTATTTTTTGGTATGTGGCTAAAATTATCATTCATATTCACACCACTCTTTAGGAGTCAGATGGAACACACACATATTCTAAAAGCACAGAAGTAGGATACCTTTCTAAAGGTAGGGGACTGGGCAGAGATTTTCAGTTGCAAGTGCCACTCCAGAGATTTCCTTTAGGAAAGAAATAACTACTGGCAGCACATTTCAGTGACACAGAATGGGCTGCAAAGCTCAGTTACCTATGTAACATATTCAACCTGCTTCATGAATTCAAACCTGTCTCTTCAGGGGGAGAATAACAACTCTGTTCAAGTTGGCAGACTAAGTGGCCACATTCAATGCCATATTGTAATTATGGGATGATGAGTGAACATTACAATTTTTCACATGTTTCAAACATTAGGACAGATTTGGAAAGAGAATGAGTCAGGGCCTTCTTTCTCTGAACTGGTACATGGTTACTTATCTCAGCTGGTGAAGAGCATCACTTCACAACAAAAGATCTCCAAACTAGGAAAGAACAAGTTCTTGGTGTATTTGAGAGAAAACCAGGTAAATCACCTTTTTGTGATAAAGGTTGTCTGGGATGAAAATTACAGTGGCCTTAAAGGTCTATTTGAGACAACTCTATATCTCCATATCTTCTGGACTAAAGTCAAGGCAGAAAATCTTGAGATTTCCACAGCAGCACTGCAAAGTGTGCCTCCTTTTCCAACATCTGGTCTTTGTGAAGCAGGGTTTTCTACAGTGACAGCAAGCGAAATGAAATTACTGAAAAAACCTGAGCAATGTACTTCAGGAGTTACTGTGTTCCATCAGATCCCACTTTGTGGTGAGTTATATAAGTGTTTCATTATCTATTTTGATGTGCTAATAATGGAAATAAAGTGTATAATAAGTGTATTTCACTTCAATTGCCCTAAAACTATCCCTGTCCCTCCATCAACTGGTTGGTGGGCAAAGTGTGTTCTACAGTACTAGTCCCCTGTGCTGCTGTACAAGGTTATCCATATTAAAGATCTTTTCATAAAATAGGTAGAATATTTTTTCTCTTTATTATATTGCAAAATTATTTTTGTTTATAAAGTCTTCTCCTTATAAGAATTAAAATGATGTAAATAAACAGTTACACCAATAATCAATTTTTACTTCAGTTTCTCTCATTTTTTAACTTCCTATAGTGAAACCTTTTGACATGAATATAATTTCACATCTCTAAGCTTATATAAATGAACAGGTTTTCTAATGTACAAGCATGAGCTAACCTTTATTTTCTGGGTTTGCTTTTTTGAAACTGAAAAACATAAGTATCAGTCCTGTTCAATGAAAATAAGTTTCATTCATTGCTTTAATGGCACCTGATATTCTGTGGTGGAGGTGTATCAAACATTCAGCTATTCATTGGCATTTGGTGTTTCTCCTGTTTGTGAGCAAGGCTGTCTTACCATTCTATGTATGTGAGTTTGTGTACGTGTTTTCATTTCAGTTTAAAAACTTCCAGTATAGTCAGTGCTACAAATTCATCCTTAATAAATATTTCCTAATTGCTTTTCAGATAATTTTAATGGTTGGTACTCTTATAGATAAATTTTTAGAATATATGTAATTTCAGTGAACAAAGGAAATTTACATTATTGCCCAATAAGTTCAATGTTAAATTTTAACCAATAATACAACACTATTATAAGTTATGAGGTTTGCCAAACTCAGAAACCTTAAACAAAATCTTAATATTAAGAATATCTAAATATAAAATACATCTTAATACACTAATCTATTTTTTAAATTTTTAAAAATATATTTTATTTATGTATTGGATACAGGGTCTCAATACACAAGTCTGACTTGTTGTGATCCTCCAATCTCAGTCTCCCCAGGACTGACGTTCCAGTCAAATGCTCTACCACTGAGTTATCCCCCTGCCGTAGGACTGACATTCCAGGCACGTACCACCACACCTGGTTTTGGGGCCAGCACGGTACTACTGGGTTCCAGCAAACCCAGGTCCTTGTGCTTGCCAGACAGGTGCTTAAACTGCTGAGCTATCTCCTCCACCATAATATAATAATCTATTAATAAACAAAAAATGATATTTGTGTCTACCAGGAAGATTGAACTATTTCCAACAGTAATTGAGCACTGTTTATTTAATTTTTGTATTTCCGTTCATTGGTTGTCTTCCTTTCTCCTTTCCCATTTCATTTCATTCCAATTTTTTTAATGTTTTAGTAATTGAAATCAAACTCAGGACATTGCATTTTCCAGGCAGATGCTCCAAAAGTTAAGTGGAGGATTTGGTCCCTTTTCATTTTTGAATCGTAAGTGTATGAATAATACTATATCTGTTTGCAGCTTAGTGTCAAGACTGACTCTAGTGTCAGATAGCCTGCATTTGAATCCTGGCTCACACACCTCTTAGCTAATTTAGGAAAGGGTCTCATCTTTTCTATGACTGTTTCCGCCTTTAAAAATGAAGTACTAAACTATCTTCTTGGGCTGTTTTAAGGATGAAACATAAACTATATTCACTTTAGTTCTTTCTCACCTCCAGAATGTACCTGTCTTTGGATTTTGAGACTTTTTAAATTTTCTTGGATTAAAAGATTTTATTCTGTTTACTGTGTTGATTTTCCTGCATGGAATATTATTTTTGGCTTAGTTAACCATCTTTTCTAGTCCTGGATTAGTTATTAAAATTTTATGCATCTAATTTTCTAATATTTTATAACTTTGCTACAAATTTTCTGATTTTTAAAGAGCTAGTAAGTTAAAAGAATTAAAAGTTTGAGGCTGGATGTGGTGGTGCATACCTGTAATCCTAGCACTCAGGAGACTGAGGCAGGAGGATTACTGTGAATTCAAGGGCAACCTGAATTGCATAATGAGATTGTCTAAAGAAAAAAAAAAAGTTAGGGGTAGGGGAGATTCCATCTCTGGTACTGCATGTCAGCCACTGACACCAGGCATGGTGGTGCACACTTGTCATTCCAGTGCTAGGGAGGCTGAGACAGAAAAATCACTACAAGTCTGAGCTGTCTAGCAAGACCCTGTATCAAATAAATAAATAAGTAAGGTTTTTAAAAAATCTAAGAAAGAGTTAAAATCTATATCTTTTTTCTGATGCTAGAATTAAAATATTATATAACTATATATATGAACTAACAATGGGAGAAGCTGACAAAATATTAAATAATATTCACTATTATAGATTTTGAAGCCAGTTGGAATGTCACTACACTGAACACTGCATTTTTAACACTTAAATCAAAATAGAATATATTGCTTTGCTCAGTGCTCATTTTTACTCTCATCTGACTTTGATGAGGGAAAGGAAAAAACATGCTTATGAGTTTCTTGTTCTTTGTCATTGTGACAGAAAGTATAACCACAAAACACATGTCTTTCCATGATTTTCTTAATAAGCCATTAGTCAACAAAAAATACCCAGTGTCTTCTTGGATTGTGCTTTGTCAGGATAGATATAGATA
>NDGN011306882.1:0-10701 GCA_002564285.1 Tympanoctomys barrerae
ATTGAAAATGTACTAGCAATTGGTTGTGAAACTGTCTCATTGCTATTTGTTTCTCAATAAAAAATATTTTTTTTAAAAAAAGAACTAAGCTCTAGTAGCCTAATGGGAAAAGCACGCATTGTGTACCAAGTGGTTGACATGTGCCAGGGAGCACCAAAGAGAGGCCCCTAGCGGAGCATGGAAAGAGAGGAGACAGGGAGAGAAGGAGGCAAGTCATGAAGTCTTTCCAGAGGTGGTGGAATAATTAGTCTCACAGCATGAAGAAAACCAGCCCAGGGGACAGTTTGGGGAAGTTGTAGAGGGAAGAAACAACCTCACATGTGGAAGGAACAACAAGATAACTGGGGCTGCTGAAATGTAACGTGATGGTCAGGGAACGAAGCTGCAGGAGGGGCTGGCGCTAAATCCCAGAAGGCTTTCCGTGCTGTTTCTGAAGCCAGCATGTGGTGCAGAGCCCTGAAGGTGACAAGGCCAAGCAGCTTACTTACCTTCGGAACCCTCCTGTCATGGAGATGAGGGCTCCTGGAAGAAATGCCTGGACAGCCTCATTAACCAGCTCGCTGGCTGCCTCTGCTTCTGCCCTGGTGACACAGTGGACAAGGTCTTCATAGTACAGGAAGCCTGAGGGGCCATTTGACAGATTAATGGAATGAGTGGGTCACTTATGAAGCTAACAGCTTCAGTGAGAGGGCATTCTGCCCCCACATAAGCTACATGGCCACAGGCCTCAACTAAGCTCTGTTTCCATAGAGACAGACTAAGCCATAAAATTTATTTGGTTATGGATTTCTCATAGTACCAATGGCTCTTTGATTTTTTTTTTAATGTATTTGGTACAGGGTCCTGCTATGCAGCTTAGACTCATAGTGATTCTCCTAGACTACTTAGACCTTAGACTACTGAGCTATCTCCTCAGTGGCTCTTTGATTTTTAAGAGAATTCCAGTGTCCTTTTTAGAAAGGAGACATTTCCCATCCTTCAGAAATCTGAACTGTTTCCATCTGATTTCCTAGCCAGACTTCTTGTACAATAAGCTGGGCCCTACTACTTTAAGAAAAGTAATACTAAAATTTAGGGTGGGAAAATTTAGAATTGGTACATTGTGGATCAATTTAACAAATGAAAGTCAAAAACAGGAAGGCTATATCTGTGTGTGAAGAAGGTGGAGAGTGTCTTAGACCGTGTGCTAGGTGCTTTGGCGTGTCGCATCTTTGCCTGGCCACCAGGAACAGATGGAAGCTCAGGTGAAGTTGTGACGTGAGGGCTAAATCCTGCTTATTCCCATCCAGCAGTGTGGAGGGAAGCAGAGGGAGAACAAGGCTTATCTCCAAGGATTGGGGTGAAGTGCTGGAGGGGACAGTCCCTGAGCCTCGGAGACATCTAATTATGCTGTAATTCACAGCTCTGGTAGGCAGTGCCCCCAAGAAGGGCCTCCCCAAGTCTGCTTGGCTCTCCAGTGACATTGGAGCCTTGCCACTGCCAGGCGCTGCCCATGTCCTAACTGCAAACTCGGTGATTCTTGCCTTCGGGCTTAAGTCTGCTTTCTACCCGCCACTGACCCCTCGGAAAGGACGGAGATCTGATCAGGTACTTTGTGTTGCTGACGCCACGATCAAGAGAAGGAGGCAGCGTGGGGATCATGCGGCTTGAGCATCCCGCAACAAAGTTCTCAGACGCAAACCGCCCTAGTCATGTGGAAGTGGGCAGCTGCAGAAGTGTGTCGTTTACCAAAAATGGCGTTCACACTAAGACAGCTAGAAACGTCGCAAAATACCGAACCACTGAGCTTGCGGAACTACCTCCCATCAATAACAGTACTTTCCCCATTTTATTTTAAAAGGTCACCTTCTTATTGTAATGTGGCCCTCTTCCACGCGACAGAAATTGCTGTATGACTGATGCTCAAAATGCCAGTCAGTCGACAGCCACAAAGCTGCTGTGCTCATTGTCCATGAGCCGAGGACTGTCATTGGCTGTGACTTCCCTCAGAATGTGCAGATGCCAGAACGAGCACGCAGGCATTGTCATAGTGTGTTGACATCCATGAAAGCAATTGAACTGGCTTTCCTTTCTGTTGTGACAGAGCAGTTGATTCATCACAGGAAGCCTACCACACTTCTGATAAATATGTGCTGCTATATTTTAGAAATTGATTTTTTAAGGTAAATATGGTAAATAAATGCTCAAAGCCTAAGGAATTGCAAGCAAGGCAATTATAAGTTAAATTAAATCAACTTTTCTTTATTTCTTTTTTCTGTCTTTTCTTTTTTTCTTTTTTCTTTTTTTGTGGTACCACGGATTGAACTCAGGACCTTACATCCTACTATCTCCCCGGCCCCAGACACCTTTTTTTTTTTTTTTGGTGGAACCTGGGACAGGCCCTTGCACTTGCCAGGCAAGCACTTATTCTACTGAGCCATCTCCTCAGCCCCTTTCTTTCTTTTTTTGAATCAGCTTTTCTATCTGATCCCTGAATTGTGTTTTCATTGTGTTCAATTAGCTTATCCCTTTGCAGTATTCTAATCCATTCACAATTTCATTCATTGGACTCCTATCACTATTTTTTTTTAAGTATGAAGAGAGGATGTTCTTTTATTTCTACATAGATCTGACACTATTAAACAGTTGGATTCATCAAATGATTAAATGAATGGCTGCTTCATTCACTAAGTCAGAAGAATCTTGTAGGAAAAGGAGAAAACCAGTTGATGAAGGAAGAAAAGTGGAACTTTAGATCTGGAGAATATTTGGTGTCATTTGGTAAGTATTTCAACTAAGTGAAACACTACATACCAGGTTACCTCTCAGTTTCTTTCTTTCTTTCTTTCTTTCTTTCTTTCTTTCTTTCTTTCTTTCTTTTTGCTAGTTTAATAAACTTTTTTTCTTTCTTTTCTTTCTTTCTTTCTTTCTTTTTTTGGCGAAACAGAGGATTGAACTCAGATCTCTCAGTTTCTAAGTGTTGAGAGTTCTTAGTATCATTCCAAGTCATTTACTTGCTACATATGTTTAATATGTAACTTTTTAAATAGCATTTCTAGAGTGGTACAATAATCATTCACATTAAGTATGTACTCTCTGAAACCCAGAATACTCTGTGGTACAGCACTCACCTAGTATGTGCAAGGCCCTGGTTTGATCTCTAGCCACACATGTGTGAACACACACACACACACACACACACACACACACACACGAGACAGAGACAGGAAGAGGGAGAAGGAGAGAGGGAGAGGGAGAAGAGGAGGGAGGGAGAAAGAGAGGGAGGAAGGGAGAGAGACAGAGAGAGAGAGAGAATTAAAAATGATCAAATTTACAAAAGATTAGGGGTCAGTATCATTGATAAGACCCACCAATACTTGGTTCCTTCCTTTATCATGGCTCGTAGTTTTATTGTTTGTCTGTTGTCATTACTTACAGGAGATAGATGTTCAGTTTTTCTTCCCTCATCTCTGGTAGAAGAGTCCCTTACTTTCATATCATTAGAAATTTTGATATCTTCATCGCCTTTCACAATCCATATGCTGAGGACTACAGCTGTGAATCCCTTTCAAATCACAAGTGTATTCTTATTCCTATTGCATGTTTGAAGTGAACACTTAAAGCCCACACATTTACTTGGATCTATCTTGGAAATATTTTAAATTTTGAAAAATTTGCTGGGACCCTCCATAAATGGTAGTAACCAAGCCACCTGGATCTTTGAGAAGTCCCTCTAGGTCTTCAGATGGTGGTAAAGCCCATCTTTCCATATTGCCTTCTCATACATAAAGCCCATGTCTATATTTCTACCATTTTTCCACTGTTGTCCTAGTGCTTTGTTTTCAAAAGCTTATTAATAATTGTGAACTAGTTGGCAACAACTGTAGTTCTTTCTTTTTCTTTTTTTTTTTTAGAAAAAAAATTTTTTTAGATTTTTTTTTTTTTCGGAACTAGGGATTGAACTCAAGCCCCTGTGCTCACCAGGCAAGCGCTTATTCTACTGAGCCATCTCTCCAGCCTCTCTAGTTCTTTCAGTTCCTTTATCCTCAGTCTTCCATGTCAGCTTGTTCTTCTGTCCTTGACTCTTCACTCTCATCTCTTGCCCAGGGAGTCAGCCCTGGGTCTACAAGAGTTCCCACAACCAGGTCAACATGTATTCTAGCTTGATATGTGGGTCAGGAAATCTCAGCAGCCACCAAGAAGAGTGTCTTTGCTCTGTCCCAGACACAGGACTCGGGGCTTTGCATACGTTATCTGATTTATTTCCCAATTAAGTATCAATTTTAATTGTTTTACTAATTAAGTAACTAAGACTCAAAGGTTTTAACTAATATGCTCAAGATCATGCGGCTGGACAGTGCTAGAGCTAAGAGTGAACTTAAGCTTCAATAGATACACCCAAGGTGTGTCAGATCACCGAGACTGGGATCAGAGTGCTGTCAATTTCTGTCTGTACAAATCCTGACCAACACAGAACAGTCAGTTTTTATGAGAGGCCATTCATTACCTGCTTTCTGCATTCGTGTAAATTTCAGACTCTTGTCTGATTTTATTTCACTCAGAGATCTGAACCCCATCCGAAACCACTTCTCAGATGTCTTCAACCCCACTCCAAAAACAGAAGTGAAGAGCTAAAAAGAGAAAGGAAAGTTATGCCATTGTTTCTAAAATAATCACTATGACAATGAAGTAGTAGTGGGCAATGAAGAAAAGGTATAATTAAAACAATGATCCATTTTCTTTTGAATAGCATAAATAGGTAGGGAATAGTAATCTTTTGGAGGCATTTTTGTTTCAGGTGAAGGCTTTTGTGAGATATGATTTTTAAAAAGTGAAACAAGTTAGAAGCAGATCTGGCATTTACATGAGGCTTACATATAGCTAACTTGATTGACAGCTATCATATGTGGCTCTGCTTTCTGCTGCATGTCTCTTATGTACAGTTCTGCTGTGCCTATTTCCCCTCAAATTTGAATGATGAATGATGAGGAGGTTATATAAATTCTCCTCTCACACAGATGATAAATGGTAGGGCCAAGACTTATACCCTGGTCTATTAAGACTTTAGGCCTAGGCTCCTGATTTCACCCACTTCTTAGTCCTGTGCATCACTTTTGAACTGGAGAGACTGTCTGTGGGTTCTTCTACTAGCAACTCGAAGGTAGGAAAGGCAGGAGGTGACAAATATGAGTAAATTAAGATGCAGTGGGGAGCTTTCTGGACACAAGATTGCACTTAAAAGAGGAGGTTTATTCTATTTACATGGTCCTTATGTTTCTCATGATATTTGCAGCCTTGAGTGACACGTTATTGGAAACTAAAATAGTTTGTATATCATCTGTTGCAGTTGAGATTGAGAATGTTCCGAAAACTCTTGTATGGTCAGAGGTAGAGATTTTAGAAGGTGATTAGAGCACAGGGTTGTTGTATTTACCAATAGGTTCATTCATTAATGAGTTCAGCAACTGAGTGTGCTATAAGGAGGTGGGTCCTGGTCAGAAGAGTCGCTGAGGTCGTGACCTGGCAGTGTATAGTTACACACTGGCTCCTCCCTTCTCTCTCTATTTGTTGGATGCTATGGCATGAACAGCTTTTTGTACATCATGATTCTGTGCTATGTTATTGCTGCCTTGGAGCCAGCTGATGAGGGACTGAATCCTCCAAAGGCCATGAGTCAAAATAAACTCCTCTTTTAAGGTGTAGGGTTTGGATATTGTATGTCAGTGATGAGGAAAGTAACTAAGATAGATTCTAGTACCAGGAGCGGGGTAACTGTTACAAATATGCCTGACCATGTTAGGACTTGGCTTGTTGGAAGAGTTTGGAAATGTGTAGAGATCCTGGCTAGAGAAGCCACAGAATGTATAAGCAGAGTGAGATGAACTTAATGGGAAATTCTCCTTGGCCCACAGAAGGAAAAAATGCTTATACAAATGCAGCTGTTGAAGGCCGGGATTGGAGAGTTTAGTTGGGTGCAAGGATGTCATTGGCAGACAAGACACCATATGTGCTATGCTGTGGCACAAAATGTATATACATTTTGTCCATGTGATGACTTTGTGAGAGACTAAGATTAAAGATAGTGGACTAATTAATCTGATGGGTGAAATTTTATAGAAGCCAGGGTTAGTTTTGGATCATGTGGACCTTGCTCTGTTATTTTGTTTTTTGGTGGAACCAGGGATTGAACTCTGGCCCTTTTGCTTGCCAGGCAAGTGCTTGTTCCACTGAGCCATCTCCCTGGCCCTGATGGGTGAAATTTTAAGGCAGTCCCATGTTCAGATAGTAGAACAAGTACTTCTGTCTGATTTTACCCAGGTTTGCAATGAGCACTGTGAGCAAATACCCCATTTGAAATATTAAGAATTTTGTCAATAAGGAAGCACATACAAAGTTGGGACAAAGGAGAACATGTTTGCTAAAGAGATTAACATCAAAATGAAGCCAAGAATTATCTCTGGCATAGCAGAGTCTTTCAGAGGAGAGTAAATCTGAGCTCTGCATTTCTTCCATTGTTTCCAAGATAGCAGGGCCTGTGAGAGGAGTTTAGGGATGTACACCTTTGGTGAGTGGACTGACTGGAAGCCCAAGACCTGAGACCCAGAACAACAGCTGGACCTCAGCCACACAGGTCCACACATGTGGAGGGTAGAATAACTAACGAGACCAGCAATGTGACAGTGTCTGAAGCAACAGTGAGGAGCCAGCAGTTAAGCTCTGGAAAGCTCCACCAACAGAAGATCAGTCTCAGCTCCCACACGAAGAGGCCAAGATCAGCTCCATACCAAGCACATTTCTGGGATTAAATATGAACACTATCACAGAACTGTAAATACCAAAATTATTTTTACTACTTTCATTCTCCCTTGTTTGTCTAATTGGTTAGCCATTTCCTGTCTGGTTGGATATCAGCTTGTTTTGATTTGTATTCTGTACCTGTTTTTATTTGGATGTTTTCTTCTTTTTTTCACTCCTCTCTCTTTCTACTCTCATTTTTCTTTCTTTCTTTTTCATACCTTTCACATCTTCCTTCTTTCTTCTGTGTTTAGGGTTCTCACCTTTCCTTTTCATTTTCTTTGATAGATCTTCTTTTTCTCTTTCCTCAACTACTTCTTGAACTTGAACTTTCAAGTGATTAAACATTAAACCTTTTCTGACTATTCATTCATATTCTATTTCATTCTTTCCCTCCTGCGTCCTTCAGTTTCTTAAAATTCAGGTGATCATCCTTTAATCTCCAGTCTTGATTCTACTATATTTGACCTCACATATTACTTCAGCCTATTCCCTGCCCATCTTAACCCCCTCATCCAGTGAAGAAAGGTATAATCACTGCATACAAGTGCACAGTGTATGTTTGATTTTGTTATATAATTTTAAGATTTGCTCCAGTGGTTAGAAGTAGCAGGTTAATAATTATCATAAAATATATATATATATATATATATAATTGAAACTATTGTTATTACTAACTGTACTAGTTTAGCCACGATGTCAAATGTATCATAGTTTTTCTGCCCTGTAAGACAAAATAATGATTGTATGAGATCATAATCATTACCACAGCCCAGTAACAAAGGACTAGGAGCTGAGCCAAATAGAAATTTTGTAGCCTGTACAAATTGAGAAGGTAGGGCCTTGGGATAGCTATAAGAAATCACCTACATATAGAAGACATCCCTGAAGAACAGATGTCCTCTAGGAAAACCTCAATACAAGTGATAAAACTATATATGATAAGGAATTGGCAAGTATCAACATAGAAAACAATATAAAATAAAACAGAGAAAATAGAAAATCATAAGATGCAGAAGCAAAATGAAACCTCAGATCTTCAGCCCATCCAGAACAAACCCAGAATTGAAGGAGAAAGATAAAACTGGACGTCAAATGCTGGAACTTTCCAAAATAATAGCAACAGAAGAAAAAAAGAAAAAAAAAACAAGTGGAAAAGGCTATAGAAAAAATAACCTCTCAGGTACAGAAAGAAATGATGCATAAAATAAAAGATATTAGAAAGATACCGATAAAAGAATAGATGAGTTTAGAAAAATGATGGAAACAAAAATTGCCCAACAATAAATGAAACAATCCAAACAGAAATCCAAGAGATTAAAAACTATTGAAAGCATGCAACAGACTGAATGAAGGAGAGGAGAGAATTTCAGATCTGGAAGACAGAATGACAGAATTGAAGCTAGTGATCATGAAAAGAAAGATACCTTAAAAATAGCAAGAGATTGTGAAAAGTCAATCCAACCACTACAGCATGAAACAAAGAATAACATAAGATTGATTGGGGTCTGTGAGAAAGCTGGAGATAGCACATTGCCAAAAAAAGCTCTTCACAGAAATAATGATAGAAAACTTCCCCAACATGGATAAAGAATGCCACATAAACAAATGAGGCATATAGAACTCCAAATAGTGATGATCAAAATAAAACTACACCAATACATATCAAAATTCCAGAAATCCAGCACAAAAAAGAATATTAAAATCTCTGAGAGAATAGAACAGATGACCTCTAAAGGAAAGCCCATCAGAATCATGGCAGACTTCTCAACATAAACCTTCAAGTCAGGAAGATCCTGGAGTGAAATATTTCAAATCCTGAAAGACAATAACATCCAACCCAGATTGATGTTCCTTGCAAAACTATCTTTCAAAATTAATGGAGAAATAAGATACTTCCATGGCAAAGTGCAACTCAAAAAGATTTATGACCACCAAACCATCAGGTATAATTATCAATGCAAATGGCCTCAATTCACAAATTAAATGAAACAGACTTGTAGAGTGCATCAAAAAAAAAAAAAAAAACAAGATCCAATAATGTGCTGTATACAAGAAACACATTTAATACAAAAATAAATTCATAAACTGAAAATCAAAGATAGAAAACAATCTTCCATGCAACAGGAGCCCAGAAAAAATCAGGGATAGTTATTCTGTTTCAAACAATGTGAACTTCAAACCAAGAATGACCATAAAATGTAATGAGGGTCACTACATATTTGTTAGGGAAAACTTTGAGAGGAAAAAGATAACAATCATAAATATATATGCACCAAATATGGGAGCACCCAACTATATAAAACAATTATTAATAGATATAAAAATAAAGTAATCAGTATCACAATTATAACTGGAGGCCTCAATTTTACCTCATTGTCACAAAGAGATAGATCAACTGGACAAAAAATCAGCAAGATATATCAGAACTGAACAAAACTTGTGAACAAACGGACTTGGTAGGTGTTTTCGGACTGTTACATGCAACACCATCAGAACACATATTCTTCTCCTGTGCATATGGAATGTTCTCTAAAATAGACTTATCTACTAGCCCACAGACCATGCTTAAATAAACACAAACGAATTTAAATGATACCATGCATTATTATCTTACCACAATGAAATGAAAATAGAAATTAATGGCAAAAGAAACTGTAAAAGTTCCATAAATGCATGGTGACTAAATAATATCCTCCTGAACAACCTATGGGTCACAGAGGAAATAAAGGAACAAATTAAACAATATCTACAACTAAATGAGAATGAATAGATACCAGATCTTATGGGATACAATGAAAGGAGTCCTAAGAGGGAAATTTATAGTGGTAAATTCTCACATCAGGAAAATGGAACAAACACAAATGAACAACCTAATGTTAAACCTCAAGCTTCTAGAAAAAGAAGAACTAGACAAACCCAAAGCCCAAAGAAGGGAGGAAATGATAAAAATCATAGCAAAAATTAATGAAATGGAGACCACAAAAGCAATACAAATAATTAATGAAGAGTTGGTTCTTTAAATAAATAAAATTGATACACCTTTAGCTAACCTAATCAAAAATGGAAAGACAAAAATTCATCTATTGAGGAATGATTAGAGTGAAGTCACTACAGATTCTGTTGAAATTTAGAAGATCATCAGTGTTTATTTTGAAAATCTTTACTCCCATAGGCTAGAAAACACAAAAGAAATGGCCAGATTCCTACATACATGTGAATTACCAAAGTTGAATCAAGAATATATAACATTTCTGAATAACCAAATATCAATGAATAAAATTGAAAATGTAATAAAAAAAACCTACCAACAAAGAAAAGGCCCAGTCCTAATGAATTTACTGCTGAAGTTTATAACAAATTTAGAGAAGATTTAATGCCAATACCCTTAAAACTCTTTAATTAAATTGGAAGGGAAGCAATGTCCACTAACTCATTCCTGGAGATATTACTCTAATAGCAAAATCAGAGAAAGACCCAAGCAAAAAAGAGGACTACAGGCCAATCTCCCTAATGAACATAGATGCAAAATTCCTCAATAAGATATTAGCGAAAAGAATTCAACCCATCTTCAAGAAGATTATACACCATGGTCAAGTGGGATTCATCCCAGGAATGTAGTCATGGTTCAGCATATGCGAGTCAACAAATGTAATAAACCGTATCAGCAGAGCCAAAGGCAAAAAAAATCACATGATCCTCTCAATAGATGCGGAAAAATCTTTTGATGAAGCCCTGAATCATGATTTTTTAAAAAGCCTACATAAAATGGGAAGAGATGGTATTCATCTCAATCTGATAGAAGCTATATATGACAAACCAATGACCAACATCATACTAAATGGACAAAAACTGAAAGCTTTCTCAACTATTGTTGCATAGGTCCTGCTTTACCTTGGTCTTAACCATCCAGTAGAAAAGTATGAA
>NDGN011306886.1:0-20950 GCA_002564285.1 Tympanoctomys barrerae
TGTTTTTTTTTTTTTGGTGGAACCGGGGATTGAACTCAGGCTCTTACGCTTGCTAGGCAAGCGCTTATTCTACTGAGCCATCTCTCTAGCCCCTAAGATCTGGCATCTGATGATGCTAACAATTTCTATTGGCTGCCTTTTTTCTATTTCTTTGCATGCCTCAAACTTTCTTATTAAAAAGTAAGTATTTTAGGTCACATATTGTCACAACTCTGGATTCTCTCTTTCCCCATCCTTCTCTTCCTCCCTCCTCTCTCTCTCCCATCTCCCTCTCTCTCCCCATCTCTCTTCTCCTCCCTCCCCTCCCTTCCTCCTTAAAGGTTTTTGTTGCTGTTGCTTATCGGTTTGTTTTAGTGAGTGATTTTTTTATGAGTTTAATTGCTGAAATGTATCTCCCTTATGATGCATGACCACTGATTTTAATTATTCAGTTTAACATTTGACTTTGTAGGGCTTCCTGTGTGATTTAATGATGCTTTAATCAACTTTCCTGGTGCTGGGACACAGTACCAAATAACCACAACTTAAAGGAAGAAAGGTTTGATTTATCTTGTGGTTATAGGGGATCATTCCCTAGTCGTCAAGCTTTGAAGCAAGAATATCATGATGGTTGAGTGAAGCTGCTTCATTCATGGGGGCTGGGAAGCAAAGCAGGCAACAACACCAGAGGAGAAGAGCTGAGGGAGCAGACAGAGACCCCCTAGCCATGCCTCTGTGCCCTACCCTGGCACAGTGAGACATGCCCCCTCCATGGGTCCCAAAGGCAGCTGAGTGCATGTAACAAGCTTGTCGTCACAAATGGTGTGATGTGGTTGGATGGTGGCTGTACTCGAACACCCAATTTCAGGTCTGTAAGTCTTTTCTGTACTCATGGATCTTGGTTCTGACATGAGGAATGAATTTCAAGTTCATGCAACCTTCATACATCACCTAGTTTTTATTTTCTGCTGTGCCTTTTGGTGTCCTGGGTGGATGTTATCACTCAGCCTCAGTGTTGGCCAGGCATGTGAGATTAGCTCTAGCCTTCTTTGCTTCTCCACTGTGCATGCACTCAGCCTCAGCCAAGAATACGCTGGTCCCAGTGTTGACTGTCACTTTGGACTCAAAGCACTTAAACTCTGTCCATTTCTAAGACCATTGCATCCATTAGCAATACTGCTGGGATTGGGTGTCACCCGTTACTACAATCCAAGTGACCCCATTTTGACCATTGCAGAGAAGTTTCTGTTCATCTTGCTTTTCTCTAAATTGGAAGAACTTGCGTACAGGTTGAATTTTGGTTAATGGTGACAAGAAGGACTCCTAGGACAGAATCCTGCAG
This sequence comes from Tympanoctomys barrerae, assembly GCA_002564285.1. NCBI lineage: Eukaryota > Metazoa > Chordata > Mammalia > Rodentia > Octodontidae > Tympanoctomys > Tympanoctomys barrerae. The sequence continues at coordinate 1,322 of NDGN011306886.1, forward strand.
TTAACTAAGAGGTAACATTTTTTTTTAAAAATATAAAACATTTACTCAATTTTTATATTCATATGGTCTATTTCTGAACTGTCAGTTCTGTCTAGCTCCATAGTTTCCTTTTTGGGAAAAATATTTGTAAATCAAACTCAATCTTAGTGTGAAATCATTTCTAGTCTTGTTCATGCATATAATTTTTCTGTTTCAGTTCTTTAACAGTGGCAGACAGTGTTCTCTTCTGATTTGTGTGTGTTATTTGGGTTAATTTTTGTTTTATATTAGTTTCAAATTTGAATTTTTTTTCAAATATTGAATGATCCTTAGCTGTGTATTCATATTAGAAAATTAGGAAGCCAAAAGCTGTATAGAAACTATATTGGGATGGCACTGATTTTTCTTTTAGTTATACTTTCAATTCTATTTGAATTCCACGTACAACTTGAAATTCTTTTTTCCTATTTGTATGTTTTTTTCTTAGTCCATGTTTGCGACCCATCCTGACTTCCATTTCATGTGGGGAGCTGGTGCATGTGCATGACACGCCTCAGTTCATGCAGTGACACTGACTTTACTGGTACAGTTTACTTTGAGGTAAATACAGAACCAATAGTATGTGGAAGCCAGCTGAAGGCCAGGTGATTTGGGGGCATACCCACACCTGTACTGCCTTTTCTAGTCCTCTGGTCAGTTACTTCATTTCTTTAAACACAATACGGCTTCTGTTTATGTTTTATTTATATACTCTACTCAGTTGACTATTTGACCAAGTCAAGAAAAAAAAAAAAGAGGTCTTTCTTTATATAAGAAGGTAGAGAAGGGCGATAATAGTTTCTTGGACAAGCTTCAACAAATTGTTTTTCAGTCTTTATACACCTGACAAACATATCAGATCATTGCTTTAGTGATAGCTTTCTCTGTATACATTTTATTGGGCTTTTTCCTATTTCATCTATGAGTGTACCTTATCTTGTACAATCTGTAGTGATGACTTTTCATTTTTGTGAGTGTCTATCCCCCTACTGTATTTAAAAGATCTTTTTAAGGGGTTATCAAGAGAAACTCCAGAGGAATCACATGATGCTTCACGTTTTTACCTGCGATGGTTTTTTTTTTTTTTTCCTTTCTTTCAGTATTTTTTAGGGAAGGGTCTACAGGGTGTTCAGGGTCTCACTACTAGATTAGACTTGGATCCTCCTGTTTACAACCTCTGAAGAGCTGGGATTACAGGCATGTGCCACCACATCCAGTCTCAGTTTCTGCCTCAGCGAGCCCAGGGGGCAAGCCGGGGATGTAACCCCAGACCCCTGTGCCTGCTTGCAGGCACTTTAATCCACTGAGCTATTTGGCTGGCCCTTGCAATGGTTTTCAGTGGGTTTGTCCCCACCAAAACTCGTGTAAAGGTTTTGTGTCAGGGTAGCAGTGTCCAGATGTACAGTCCGAAGGGTAGAGTCCTTGAATTAATGCATTCTTGTCTCCCTTCCAGAAGATCTTCACCAGAAGCAGAGCAGGTTGTAGTACAGTGCTTGCTTACAGTTCTCATCCTCCAGAACAGTGAACCACAGTGAGCATTTTTTTTCTTTATCAGTTACCCACTTGGGTAGTATTTATAACAACATTAAAACAGACAAGCATGAGAACTAAAACCGTTGTGCCCTTAATCAGGAAGGGTTGCAGTGTAGTATGTGCATGTACATACATGTATGTATAATAGGTACATGTTTTCCCCTCTTTTTTATTAGAGATCAGTATGGGGGATCAAACTCAGGCCCTTAATCTGACCAGTGCAATCTCAGTGTAGTTCTTAACTGCTGTTGTTTTGGTACAGCAACGAAAATACTTGACAGAATATTCTAAAATTATATATATGGAAAGTCAGGAGGTCAGTAGCTCAGAATAGCAATAGTATATGTATAGAGGCAGCCGCATAGACTAGTGGAGACTTGTTAGCAAAAGTGTAGTCCGTGGACTGTGACACTTGGTGGCATTACCCAGGAGCTTGTTAGAAACAAACTGCCTATCCAACACTTGATAAGCTTACCCAGAACCTCTTTTTAACAAGATTTTCAATCATCTTGAGTATCTTCAACAGATAACAAAGATATTTTTTAAAAACAGTTATTAAAGAATGCATTTAAATAATACCAAGAGGGGCCGGGGAGATGGCTCAGTAGAATAAGTACTTGCCTGGTAAGTGCAAGGGCCTGAGTTCAATCCCCAGTACCACCAAAAAAAAAAAAAAAAAGCATAAATACTACTAAGATTATGACTTAATATCAAATGACAGAATCTAGAAATGTGTTTTAAACAAGATTACCCAGAAGAGTGGGGGAAAGGTGGTTTTCCTAGTCTGGGATGAGTAACTCAGCGGGGACGCGAGTGTGACTAGGCTGCGTGGTGTCGCTGTGTCACAGAGCACACCCATGTTTTTGTCCTGGAACTACATTTTTTAAAAGTGCTCAATGTTTCGTGGAGTTAAAGGAACATTTGGGACATGCGTTTTCTTGGTGCCACCACCTGCACGCCTGGGCCTGCGTCCTACGGCCCGCCGCCTCCAGCGCCGTCTCGGAGCATCTTCACGTGTCTCCAGCACCTCTTCTCCATGGTCAGGCCCTGGGTCAGAATTTAATAAGAACATTGTCACTGCCAATTGTAGACAGCTAAGGTGACTGCATCCCTCCTTCCATGGCAACAAGAAGGCTTTGTCCAATTATTTTCTAGATTTTGGGGAAAACAAAACAGAACAAAACCTTGCTGAAGTTACTAAAGGAGGGACTGTTCTCTGACAGCTCAGAAAGAAATACTTTTCTATTTGCTTGAGATTAAAACGCTAGCTCGTTCTTAGAGTCTTCTGAATTCATATTCTGGATAATGTGTAATCTGCCTATTCAGTTTCCGTGAAGGCGGCTTCTGCAGTGCTGTTCCTTTGGCCTCTCAGAGAATGCAGTTAGCACCCTCCACTCGGAAGGTGTGTGCAGTTAGCACCCTCCACTCGGAACGTGTGTGCCAACCAGCTGTCAGCCTTGCCATACACCTGAGCTCGGATGTCAGAGCAAGCACAATTCAATATTAAACCAAGTTTTCAGCGTGACAGCACGGCAGCTTGCCAGCATACCCCTTTATGTCCCTTTCTTTGAAATTCCCCATTCTATGCAAACAGTCTCTTTTTATTTTTAAACCTTTTGTGCAAGATGAAACCTCTACTAACAGATTTTACTTGTCTTTAGTTAGTTTAAAAAAAAAATCAATGAATTGAGTGAAATAATCTGTATTTCTGTTACCCTTTCTTATTTCTAGAAAATAAAGTCCTCTGGCTTCTTTAACTTGTGTCTTCTCTAAACATGTTGAAAGCCTTGACTCTACGCATAATGCTCTGTCTCAGAAAGGGAACTCTGACAAGTTCCGTCAAGAGGGAAAAGGGGAATAATTTATAAAAGGCGCTGCAGATAATGATGCCAGCCAGTTGTTTTAAAATGCATCCATCTCACCTTTTAATGAATTAGATTTGTCAACAGCAAATGTTTTATGCACCACTTCTAATGAAAGTGGCACCCTAGAAATGCTGAGCTTTGAGGTTGGCTTCTTCAAAGCATTATAGTATCTTCAATTCAAAGATATTGTTTAAATAATAGATATTAAAAAGTATATTTAAATAATATTAAGGTTGTGACACAAACACCAAGTGACAAAATTCAGGAGTTTCAAAGCTAGGGCTGACACACTGTCACTGTTTCATATAGGGACTGTTTTTTAAATTAGGAAGGTAACAGACTGATTTGGGATTTTGTGTCAGTTTAAATTCTCTTGCTGTGTGGTTGATGTCACAACCTTAATGTCAATTTTTCAAATAGGTTTCTACATTTCCTTTGGTTCGGGGTCATTAAAAACTGTATATGATGAATCTAAGAGGCATAAATAGGTCACACCAGAGTGGAGTTCCTTGCTTTTCTGGAGGTGAGAGACAGCTAATACCTGCCTTGTAAATGGAAAAAGTTAGCTTAGACATTTTCAGTACATTTTTGTTTTTCAGGTATTTGATTTAGAAAAATATGAACCCAACTAACAAGACATAATACTGGTATGATTCTGTTCCCATTCTGGTCTTGTACCTGAATGATTTGATCTTGTTGGTTATTGCCTGAAAAATCTGAAGACTGTTCCCACAAATGATTTTTTTTCTCACTAACACATGAGTTTTATTTCAGCTTTGAAGTATCCTTATTTGATATAGTTGAGTACAGGTAAATTGTACCTTATAAATTTCCACCTATAGTCTTTCCAATAAAGCATTTTTTTTTTAGATGTATTTGGTACAGGGTCTTGCGCGGCTCAAACTCATAGTGATGATCCTCCTGTTTCAGCCTCCCCAGCACTGGGATTACAGGCATGCACCACCATACCCAATTTTGATAGGTGGCCAGCGCAGCACACCTGGGGCAGGGCCAGTGTGGCTTGCGTGGCATGTGGTCCCTGTGCTTGCATAAGCAGTCACTTAGTCATTGAGCTATTTTGCCAGCGCTAAAGCATTTTTTAACGTAAGGTTTTTTATTTTCTAATGTATCACTTTCCTTTTATTTATTTTTTTGACCACAGTTGAATTTGATAAATTTCATAGTTTTCATTTAAAAGATACTGTGAAATTTTATCTTTATATTTGGTTCCACATTCATCCTTTCAACTAGCTCCTCTAGTTCCTCCCATCTAAAATCATTCTTAAGTCACTACATTTCTAATAGAAATGTTCTTTCTAAACCCCATATCTCAACAGCAAGAGGTTATCGTGCTGTACTTGGTAGTAGTTTGAAAATGTTATCTATGAAGGAATTGCTTAAATCCTTCAAACTCACTTAAACTGTAAGTGTTCTTCCTTGAACAAATGTTTAAAATCATGATTATTGTTCATCCTAGTCCACCTTCTGATATGTATTGCATAAAAAAATGAAAAAGCTTAAGTGAAAAATGACTTTTTCTAAATTTAGAGGAAGCTATTCAAATTAATGAATTGGAACTCAGTGTGTACCTGCAGTATAAAAAATAGTCTTCTGGCATAAAAACGAAAAATATCTTAAACTAAGCCAGTTTCATGCAAATTCATTTAGAGCCATTTCAGATTTATGCATTTAATAAAGTTGGGTAGTGGATCTAATTTATATATTTAATGTCCTTCATCGTACAGTGATGTTCTAGTGACTGCTTGGAAAAGAATGATGACGTTTCATTTAGCATTTCTGCTATATCAGTCAGCTCTATAAATGGCTTTCTAATAGGGTACAATACATGCTTTTAATATTTTTCAGTGATATCAAGAGATAACATTTATTGAGTTCTTTCTGTATGCCAGGGACTGTGTAAGTACTGTGTATGGATTATTTTATATAATCCTAGTAACAATCCTTTAGTGAACTTTCTATTTTATAGATGTAGTAGATTTATATGAAGTTATTATACAACTGAAATTAATTCCAGTACAAGTAGTGGACTGCACACAAGTAGTATATATGAAGATATTATACAACCAGTAAGTAATGGAATTGTTAGTGTATTACTAGTTACATAATTCCCGTACAAGTAGTGTTCCTCTGCCTCTAAGCCTTGCTACTGAAAGTGTGAGTCTTAGGCCAGCAGTAGCATCCACCCTGGGGATCTTGTTAGAAATGCAGACTCTCACACCTTCCAGATTTCTGCATTGTGAACGACCAACAAATAGTGTGTTAGAATTTGAGAAGCACAGTCCTATGCTGTCCTGCCCTGATATTTACAATTAAGTACATTTTCAAATAAGCCTCTGTTTTTATGTGTGGTAATGAATTCAACTTTTAAGGATAGAGTAGGGATTCCTGTTTTATTTCAAGTGCACTGTCCTGGGATCCAGCAGCTGAGCAGCGATGAGGTGGACCCAAGTTATCCTGAAAGCAGGTGTGCGAAGAGCAGAATGGAGTAGCCCAGAACACAACCAGCAGGGCATTTTCCTAGAGACTGAAGACACGGTGCAACCTACGTGGAGCATAGACTGTGGAGACAGCAGCCTGTGTTGCAGTCTCTTGTTTCTAGCTGTGGGAATCTCAGAAAAGTTACGAAACTCTTTAATTTCTGGAAATTGTAGTCTAATATCATACTTTACAGGATTGTAAGGATTGTTGAATTAATGAATATAAAAGATTTGTGATAAAGTTAAAACAGCTAAACAGTTAAGAGGATTTAATTTTCATTCCACATATACTTGTTTGTTTATTTGGTACAGGGGATTGAACTCAGGACCTTGTGCTAGCCAGGCAGGTGCTTAAGCCACTGAGCTATCTCCCTAGCCCTTTCTTGTACATTTAAAACTAATTGTCTTCATTCCCATTCACTTCCTAAATCTTTAACTTTGATCTTTTTGGTAAAAGAATTAATTAGAGCTATTACAAAAATCATCATAAAGGATTTCAGATGCATATGGTTTTATATTCCCTCTCTTTATAGTTATTTTATATTTGTATGAAAGACCATTTTTGAATGGCCTTTAAATATGAGGGGGGAAAGATTAGTAATTTCATTACATACACCCATTTTAATTTCTTTTTTTTCAATTTTTTAAATGTATTTGGTACAGGATCTCACTACACAGCTTAGACTCATAGTGTTCCTCCTGTGTCTGCCTCCCCAGTGCTGAGATTACAGGTGTGCACCACAACGCCTGGTGTCAGTGGCTGGCTCAGCATGCCCAGGCAGTGGGCTGGCACAGCCTGTGGTACTGGGGATTGAGCCCTGGTCCCTGCGCTTGCCTAAGCAGTCGTTTAGACATCTGAGCTATCTTCCCAACCCCAACTTTTCACTTTCATGAATTTATCATATATCTTTCTGATGCTTGACTTTATTTGCTTTCTAGTGATAGTCTGAATTTAGAGAAAGATATAGTCAGTTAATCTGCTTGAAATTGGCTATTTTATTTTCCAGAACTTTTTAGAGAGAAGAGTACCCATTTTGTTTTATACAATAGATGACAAGCCTCTAAAGAAAAAAAAAAACCCAAAAAACAAGTACAATACTTTTGAAATGCAATGCTGTTAGTTTGGATTTCTTTTTTTATAAATATTCATACAATTGTCTGATGCTTGCCTTCATTAACAAGGATGTTAGTTTACTCACCAAATAAAGGATTTGCTTACTTATGACAGAATTGAATGGATATTAACTGCTATTATATAATAATTATATAACTTCTGTTGTATAATGTATAACTTCTGTATATCTCTCTATCTATATGTATATGAGAGATTAGATTGCTCTGCATATTTTTTTAAATCTATGGGTCATAGTCCAAAAAGTTTGAACAATGTCATCTGTGTCTTACTGTCTTAAACTGTAGTCTCATATATCTTCTCACTTCTCTTCTGAATATTTACTTTGTACAACCCACTCAAAATCATCGTTCAGTATTCTAAATTTTCCATGTTTTCTTATCACCATTTTTCATCAAAATTTTAAAGAACTTGCATTCTGTTTTCCAGATCAGAACTGCCTTTGCAATAGTTCAGCCCTTCTCTTTCTACTCATCTCTCCACCCTGTCCTATCCTTGTGGTGAGAAAACTGTGTATGTTTAACCCTAGTGGTTACCCATTCCCCACCACACCTACCTGCGTGTGTGGCATCTGGCTGACTCGAGCAAGCCTGTAACAGTTGTGACACCACCCTGCCCCACTCATTTGTGTCTTTGTCTTTTCATTCCTGATACATATGGCTTGGGCAGAACCATGTTCTAGCTTTGACCCTTGCTAGTGTCTTATGATGTAATTCATGAGCTTTCTACTTCTTTAGATGACTTAATACCTTTCAAGTTGTCCTATTTCCTTGAATAGGAAATAGGTTTCTCTGGTAAATTTGGCCTCACTGTATGTAGTATGCCTGTTGATACCTGTATGTAGTATTAGTCTTTTACTGCCATAGAAGAAAATTTCCTATGACTTTCTGATAAACATGATATAGACATCTGTGATATGTATGATATGTTTGATCCATGCTTTTTTTCTTTTAGTACCGGGTATCAAATTCAGGACCTCGCACTTGCCGGGCAGACACTGTGCCACTAAGGTATATCCCCAGCTCAATATGATGTATTTGCTGTGACATGATATGATGCATGATTTGTGTGTGTGTGTGTGTATGTGTGTGTGTGTGTATGTATGATACGATGATGTGATATATAACTATACCAATATATGTGATAATGTCCAAAGGCCTCAAAATTTCTCACCATGGCATACTTCTTCAATTTTATGTTTCACTGGTTTTCATCTGTGAATTTTTAGCTCTTGCTTTCCCAGTTTATGTTTGTGTTCTGTGGTTGTTTTCATTGCTTTTAATCAGCAGACTCCTATTTGATAGTGGGCTGAGCACCTGGATTAAGTCACTGTGATTGGGGCCCTGGAGTGTGACCCTGATAGGAGGAAAGTTGGGAGTTTCTACATTGTTAATAAGTTAATACAAGCTTAAATGTGGTACAGCAAGGAATGAAGTGGAATAATTTGTATTTACTTCTCAGGTGACTGCTTGAGGGTTTGCAGTATTGAACGTCATTGTGTCACTTGATTGGCTTTGGAGCCACCAAGCCAACTAGCAAGGCATAGTTCTGGATATGTTGGGGGCTTCTGGGCCATGTGACCTTGGGTATTATATTCCATCCTGGGCCCTCTCTGATGCTGTTCTGCTGTGCCTCAGGCCATGAACTGAGTGTCTTTGCGCCACCTGTCTTAGGATGTTGCTGCTTGGGAGCCAGCTGGCTGTAAGCCAAAGTCACTGCAGCTGAGCCAAATGAGGGCTTCTTTCCTTGAATTTGTAAGTATTGTCAGGTAGTATGTCTGTGGAACAGAAAAGCTGATCATACGAAATTGGAGCTAGAGAGGAGGCCTAGTGCTGTGACTGTGTACGTGGCTGAGAAGTCCCTGGAACTGGTTTATGGAGGAATTTGGAAGTTTGGAGAAGTAGACTAGAGAAGTCCTAGGTCATGATAAGCAGCCTTTGATATGTGCTTGTGATCTGAGCTCAGAAGACCAGATGCTGATAGGAATGAGAGAGTAGAGGTGTTGTTCATAGGGCTTCAGTTGGGAACAAAGACTTTTAGAAACTGGACCAGGTTCTACACAGGCTGAATTTAAAGGGAGAAAATGGGAAGAAAAAATTTCAAGTCAGCCTAATATTCAGTCTGTGACATGGGAACTGCTGCCTGTTTCTAGCCCAATTTATAGTATTTAGCTTTTTAGTTGGGAATCCTAGGTCATTTGTTATTCATATCAGTCAGTGGATCCTACATCAGATAATGACATAATAGTTCTTGTATTTTCAAAAATTTGTTTTCACTTCCCAAATATCAAGAATAAGATATACTCATTCTATTAATTGTAAACAAAATTAGAAGATTTAATATAAGGAGTAAAATTTTGACTTTTCATATAAATTTTAGTTCTACTACTGACAGATTAATACTTCTAATAGTTTGGTATATTTGTTTTTTATTTTTTTTGAAAAATAATACACAATATCATGATATACATTGTCTTACTCTTTTCTGTTTTGATATCATAGTAACTTTCTCTGTGTGTGTGTGTTTGTATATCTGTGTTTGTGGTTGTTTCCAGGTGTCCTGATCTGCATCCTCAACCCTTTGAAAAGATTTTTGAAATAGGATCTTGCTAAGTTTTCCAGGCTGGGCTGGTCACTGTGGTTCTCCTGCCTCACCTTCCAGAGTGATGGGGTTATAGGAATGCTCCGTTGTGCCAGCACTTTCATTAGGAACTTTATTGTAAAATAGTATTAGTATAATATTCTTCTACTGATTATCATGCTGATTATCACTATTCACCTTTACTCCATTTTAAAAATTATATTGTGTGTGCCAGGGGCCATTGATTAATATAGAGAGGATGTTTTACTATCTTGTGGTGAACATCAGCTTTATTTTAATTAATAGAACTCTTCTATACACCTGATTTTTTTTTTTTTTTGTTATAGGGTCTACAAGATCTCACTACACAGATCAAACTCATAGTTATCCTTCTGTTTTCAGCCTCCCAAGCACTGGGATTACAGGCACACACCACCACACTCAGACTCAATTGCTGTCTCAGCACACCCCGGGGGTGGAGCTAGCATGGCACCCTGGGGATCAAACCTGTCCCTGCATCTGCCTAAGCAGGCACTTTAATCTGCTGAGCAACTTGGTTGGCCCTATATACACCTGATTTTAAGGTCAAGTAAGTCCAAAGCTATTTGAAAAGAATCTCTTTGGATTTCATTTTTTACTTCCTCAGAAAAATTGTAACTACTGTATATTTTTACATATTAGCTGTTACTTTTCAAAATCATATCAAGGATGTATTCTGTATCTTTTGACTTTATTAATTAAAACACTTTAAGTAGTTCTTCCTTTATAATCAGTAGCTACACATTATCTCTTATAAGGTCATTTTGATCCCTTGGCTTTGGTATGTGATTCATCTTTTAGTAGATAAATGCTGGGTTCTTTCATCAGAATTACAGTCATTGGTCTGATAATCCTGTGAGTCAATCTACACAAAACAAGAAGCTCATATCAAAATCCTGGCAGGTTTAGTTAAAATTAAAATGCATGCTCAACTGTGGAGATTGTCAAGTGTGGAAATAATATTTGTCCAGCTGGACAGCTTTCTTTTGTAGTTGCTAAATGAAAGTTGAGATTCTGTCTGCTCTTTGAAAGCTTCTGTGTCATGAAGGTAATTTGGACTGTTTGTGGTTTGACAGGGATTATTAAAATCAGATGAAGTGAAGGGAAGCAAGTGTGAGAAAGCAAAATTGACACTGACACTCTCTATTATTTGCAGCTTGGATCATGATGACTATGTTGATATGATAGATTCGCTGTTGAGATATGTTAAGCAGCAAATAGAGTAAAAAGCGAACATAGTGATGGAGTTTTACATTTAACATGAAGAAATTCAATATTTACTTTCAATGATGCTTTTAAAATAGATTTTCAAGTCATTTCCTATGAATTTGTTTTAACCATCAACAAATTAGCTTTCTGTTGAACTATAAAATTAAGCAATATACAGCCAAGGCTGTATGACAGATGATTAAATATTAAAAAGTAGATCACATGATTATAGTCATAGGATTAGAAAACTGAAAGTATCCTTAAGATTATTTTTGTCCAATTTCCCTCTTGTAGATGGAAAATGGAGTTTTAAAAAAGGTATAATATTTTAATTTTATTTATAGCTTAAATGTAAACTTCTGATTTTCCACCACAGATATATTATCTTTATAATTTTAAATACTTTAAGATGTTTTTAGAATATAATTTAAAATTACGTAAGCCACTTTAGAGGTATTTTTTCTGTTTAAAGATAATAAATAATGTTATATATTGCTATTTAATGTTGTTATCTACATGGTGAGGTATATACTTCCCATGAATTTAGAACTGAAAACATCCTTTTTAGCTAGGAGGAATTATAGCTAGGAGGCTGTTTCAAGATGTCAGTCAATTGTAGAAAACAATAATTAAATTTGAAAAACTACGTACATAAAACAAGGTAAAGAGCCTGGAGTTGTGCTATATATTGTGGGAAACCATCAGTGCTATTTAAGGAGAGTAGTAAAAGACCAGATTTAGTTTGTAAAATGAGTAGTTCAGATGCCTGTGCAAATAAGATACCTACTGAGTTTCCTAGAATGAAATTACTTTAATCCTGACACAGACTGCCTGGAGTTGATGCAGACCCCACATGACTGCCCGCTCTTCAGATGCCAGCCACAGGTGGTTTCCCCAAAGGCCCTCACTTCAGCCCAGCCCAGTCCAAATTTAAGGGTTATTACAACTCCCTCTCAGGTTGGACAATTCATTAGAAAGCCTAACAGAACTTGGGAAAGTCCTGTACTTACAGCCACACTAGCAGAAAAGACACAACTCAGGAAGAGCCAGGTTGGAGAGCTGCTTAGACAAAGGGCAGATGGGCTGTGGCACGGTTTTCACATGTTCTCTGGGTTTGCCAGTCTCTTAAGACAGATGCATTTCATAAGCAAGAATCTCCCTGGACCTCTTTTGTTGAAGTCATGATTGGTTGAATCATTAACTGTTGGTCACTGGATTCAGTTTCCCAGCACTGTTCCTCCTTGGATTTAAAAGACTGTGGGGGAAGTAGAGCAGGGAAGTAGAGTAGTGAGTTGAAAGTTCCAACTCACCACTCCAGTGTATCACTGATCTCTCACCATCGTAAAGCCATCTGCGGCCACCAAGGGTCCCTTCATTGGCATAAATTCAAGCATAAATAGAATAGGTATGTCTATGCCTTAGGAAATTCTACAATTCTTTAGAGGTATGTGCCAGAAGGAGGAAAAAACAAAACAAAATAAATATATATTTCTTACTGTACCATAAGACTCTTAAATGCCAGATGGGAGGTCTCCATCTTTTTCCCTAAAACATAATGTTCACAGTTGGGAGACTGGTAGCAGACACAGAAAAGCAGCATTTGGGAACATTTGGTGGCCATGTAAAATATTTGGGAGAGAACAGGCCAAAGAATTAAATGACCGTTTAAGGCAAGGTTCAGCAAACTGGTCTATTGTAATAGACCAGGTAGTAAATATTTTGGGATTATGGGCTACATAAAGCCTGTAGTAGACAGATGGATGGATGGATGGATGGACAGACAGACAGATAGATATTGTCTAATATCACATATTGGTTTTTTTAATTTTTTATGTTCTAAGTCGTTTTATTTAACTAACTTGCAGTGAAAACAGAACAGACCAATTACTACCACTTCTTCATAATACCAGTGAGCCAAGCCAGGGAGGGCAAGACACCTACAGCCAGCTGCCAGCCAGTGTAATGGGTGGAATCCTAAAGGGAGGTGGCCGCAGCCTGCTGCTGGAGGAGTATCCACGGTGGAGCGAGGGTTCTGATAGTCTCATCAATAGACACAATCAGGCACACAGCCTCAGAGGCTGCTGTCAGGGCATCGATCTGCACCATAGCTGGCTCCCACATGAAAGCTTTGAAGTTGTCAGTAATGTCTTCATTGTTGATGTCCACCTCATAGCACATGCCGCCCTGGGCATGCTGAGCCAGAAGTTTGTTCAGGGTGTTTGTGGCATCAAAGCCAGCGTTGTCACATAGCTGGCATGGGATACTCTCCAAGGCCTAAGCATATGCCCTGACCAGTTGCTGCTGTTTTCCTAGGATAGTCCTTGAATAATCCCGAAGGTACTTAGAGAGCTCCATCTCGATGGCTCCACCACCAGCCACCGCTGAGTCATTCTTGATGGCCCTCCTGACAGTCATGCAGGCTTCATGCAGAGACTGCTCTGTCTCCTCCATGAACTGCTTAGCTCCGCCACTGAGAATGAAGGTGCAAGTCTTGGCCTTGGGGCAGCCTGTGAAGAAATTGTATCTTTCACCTCCGATCTGGGTCTCTTCAAGCAGCTGGCAGTGGCCCAGCATATCTGCTGATAGAGCATTCATGCTGGTCTGGATTGAGCCTCCATAGGCCGTCTTTGCCCTCTTCAAATCCTCCTCAGGCACACGGCTGGCACAGAGCATGTCCCTATCAGTGAAGTACTGGGTGGCCACATCCCCAATAGGGAGTTTGGACAAAATAACTTTGGCTCCAGAATTATAGTTCTTCTCTAACTTGTCATAAAGAATGTTCCACTCAGCATCAATGATTGTCTGTTAATCCTCCACTGTGTGGACTCTGAGTTCAGCAATGTCTTTCTCAGATTTCAGCTTGAGTCAATATTTAATAAGGCGATCATGGAGTTATTGTACTTTTTAGGTTGCATTTCAAATCCAACGTAAGAGAAAATCTTGAATGCAGCACCAGCCGCCAGCCAAGACTCCTCTAGGGCTCCACACTGCATCTTCTTGATTCCAATCATTGTAAGCTGCAGCAAATCATCTAGCATCGTCACAGGATCAACCACCATCTTAGCAAAGCAGGCTTTCTGCTGGGAGATCAGCGTGGAGCTCAGACCTATCATGGCATACTGCTCCAGCAGCTTCCTCTGCTCAACTTTATCTTGCTTCTTCACGGTCACAGCGATCTCCTTGATCTTGGTAATTGCCAACCATGTCGCTGTGTGGAAAGCTTGGATGATGATCTGGGGGTGCAAACCTTGCTCCATGTATGGTTTCACCTGCTTTAGAAACTCTGCAGCCAGCAGGGTCACAGAGGTGGTGCCATCACCACCTCTGAGCATCTTGAGATTTGGCAGTGTCCACTAAAATCTTTGCTGCAGGATGGACGACATTGAGACGTTTCAAAATTGTGGCCCTATCATTAGAAGTTGTTGCTTTGGCTCAGCCATTTGCAATGAGCTTGTCCATGCCATGGCGACCCAGGGTGGTTCTTACAGCCTCAGCAATCACTGGGCAGGTTCTGATGATGCTCACAAGCTGAGGGATTCCTTGGGAGCTGTTAGTCCCAAGATATATACTTTCAGCAGTATAACTGGTGTGGGCATCATTTTGGCATCTTCTTCAGGGGCTCACTATTCTCTGTTTTTTTTTTTTTAATTTTTAAAACACATTAGAAATATAAACACCATTCTTAGCTGCCAGGTCATACAAAAACAGCCTGTACCATAGGTTGCTAGCATTTGATTTTGGAAACAAGGTGAAAGGATAGCAAGATTAGGTTATCTGAACTTATAAGGTAAGAAAAGGAGCCATTATTTTCAATGTGGTAATGGTGGATTAAGGCAGTTACTCAGTGAAAGCACTGACAATGAATAAGGACTACATCCTCCAGCATGGAATGAATGGGAAGAGAAGAAAGCACCGTGGAAAAGGAATTAGGATATCTCTGAATGGCACAACAAAACCAGTAGGAGAGATTTCTGTCCTCATGTCGGAACAACAGGAAATCCATTGAATAAAATAAAATTTTCAAAGTTTAAGAGAAAAAAAATCTTTCATAAAATCACCAAAAAAACCCAAACCAAACCAAAACAAAAACCAAAAACAACCTAGCAGGAATTTGTGTGAAGAGTGTTCCATGAGAGTATTTAAAATGAGAAGCAGGTATAGGTAGGGTGAGTCATATCCGGGACCTATAACAAAAGAGGCTAATAGTAGAAAAATACCCTAATTCACGTAATGGAAATTTTTATGGGAGCCTGGAGAAACACAGACACAAGGAAGCTTGTGTATTTTTGTGAACAGCCAGGAAGTACAAGTAAAGAACAAAAACCATATGATACAACTCCGCTCTTCTGTCTCTCTGAGTCTGCAGAGGTCAGAGATTTCCTTGTGGTACTGAGATGCATTTGCAGTTGTGGCCTGCTGCAGGAAAGGACAGGAGGAAGGTGTGGAAGGCCTGCTTCAGCTGCTGGGTCAGGAGCTAAGGGCATATTTTGGGTAATATGCTTTGAAGCTTATCATAGGTCTAGAGAAAATATCTACAGTGAATGTGTTTAATGGTGGAGATGAGAGGAAGTAATCAGGATGACTTTTAGTTTAATAAAAACCACTGTGGTTAATTTAAGTAGAAAACAATAATAAAAAATAAGAATGGCTGTTGGGCAGTGCAGCAGGGAATGGATTTGTGTGTATCTCACATAACCAAAAGAAAATTATGTAAGTTGTCGTTCAGAAGCCAGGAACTGCAGCTCTGGGGGTCTCAGCCAACAAAATCCATGTACTTTTTCTTAGGAGGCTAGAATTACCTTCATTATTTTATCACCGGTGAGTTCCTGACCTTGCCTTCATTCTCAACCTCAAGATTCATTTAGTATGTGTTTGATAGTGTAGCCATGAAACAGTTATGATGAGGAGAGCTAGGCTCTGTAACAACAATGGACCCACATTTTATATCCGTGTTATGTAACAGATTTTACAAAAAGGAATAACCCAGTCAGCTACGCAAAGTGATGTCTCCCCACAGCTATGAACAAGTGGTTTGAGGCAAGGAGAGAACTAGGAAGACATGATTCTTAGGAAGCCTGTCAAGCGATGAGTCAGTTTCAAGGAAAGAGTAGCTATTGTACCTCATAATGCACAGAGACTAAGGATGATAGGACCTGAAAATTGCTGTCAGTTCATCTAAGGGTTGAGGCAGAAGCCACATCGCTCTGCATTGGAGAGAGGTACAAACACAGTGAGAAGCAGAGTCCTAGAGAAAGGAAGATCTCAAAGGAAAGGAGGCCCAGAGAGGGCTTTGTGCATTTCTGAAAAGCACGAACTTTGAATAGTTTTACAATCAGTTGAAAGAGAAGTGATAATGTGAGACGAGTGATAATGAAGCAAAGCCCTGGAAGTCATGAAAGGGGGGTGTTTTTTTTTTTAATCAAATATGTTAATAAAATTAACCATATTACCAGTATTTTAACAATACTATAGTAAATGACCAGCTACTTAATACTATTGACAGCATTTCAGGAGAACTTCTTAAATCCTTAGTAAAAGGCAAAAGATTTACACAATCTGAAGATAAACCAGAGTATTCGTAAACTGTTAGAACATACTGAAGAGCCCTAAATCCTTTAGAACCCCTCATTTTGATATAAAGTGTCTTAAATGAAAATCATTATCTAATTAATAAAAGAAAAAATTAATTGACATTTCATAAACTATGTTTATTATACCCAGTTGATACATAATACAATGACTTTTTAAAAAGTGCTCCATAACGTAAGCTTTCTACTAATATGGTGTACCTTTTCTAAATTAATAAGCCCTTACTGTATTTGAAAATGTATTACTTATTAACCGTATGACTTGTGACATTATTTAGTTCTAATTGCAAAATATATAACAATTTTATGACTTTGAAATCATGTGAAATGTATGACTACTGAATTATGAAAGAATGATAAAATTAAGATTCATTTTCACTTTATCATGGTTTCACTGTTCTATTAAAACCAGAAATGGCTAGGATTGCATTTTGAAGACTATAAAGAGTTATTAAAATGAAAATATTTTTGAGAAACAGCAGTGCATCAAAAAATAAAGCAGTGTCAGGCCCAGTGAGTAAATCATATGACAATTAATTCTGTGTGCTTGTCAAGCTACAATACTGTATTCTGACTGATCCTGTCAATTTCTGCTTCATACAAGCACATATATAAGTCATTAGTTGAAGAGTATTTTATATTTTAAAAGAGTGACTTTTAGTAGTTGTAGTATGTTAATATAAGTATTTGGCAAATATATATTGATACTTTAGTTCATCTAATAATAGTAATTAAACCTTCCATATTTACTAGTTGAAAGCATAGCAATCTGTGAATGGAAATATATGAATGAACATTGGAAAAATAAATAGAATAAGAGGGTTTTTTTCCTATCAAAAGACGTAAGTGTGTAAGTATTAGTGACTGTTAACAAACTGTGATCCAGTTGAATATTTTTCATTCTTTGGCAAGATGAAATATTAAAATTTCAACTCCCAGTAATGAATTAAAGGAAAGGTTTCTGGGAAGTCTATAATATCAGAGAAGAGCATCTAATGGGAAAAAGGATTTTTTTGTTGTTGTTGCAATTCTGTAGGTTTTATAGTAAAGGACACATGTAAGGGTTCTAGGAAAATCTGTCAAATGTATGTGGCAGAAAACAAATCATATTTGAGAGGTAAAATAATTTCTTTATAGTATAAATATATACTGAGAAATATTTTATGACATTGAGATTAAGCACAACTTTGAAGTAGTCTAAACCCTAGCTCTGCTACTTCCTGTCTAAGTGGTACTGAGCACACCATGAACTGTTCTCCCCCTGTAGGTGGGTGTGGCAGTGCGTGGCTGGGGGCTGTGGGAGGGTGGGAGGAAAATGAAGGGGATGAGAGAAAAGAACGGAGAGAAACCTTTCTGTGCACACATGCAGATTATAATAGTATCTATCCTATAGGATGATGTTAGGAATTAAATAAGTTCATCTTTATGAAGTACTTAGAACAATGTGTGACTCATATAGGTGCTAGATTGTGCTGGCTATTAATATATTAATATTATTTAGCCACTAGAACTTTAATCTGTATCTCAATGAGTTCACTGAACTACATGAAATTTTAAATAAGTAGTGAAAATTAAATTTTGAATTACAGAACTCTAATTGGACTTTGTCAAGGATATAGGAACAATGTGTCTATCTATCAGTGGGAAAGTAGCAATGAACCAGGTCAGAAGAAATGGATGGGCTAGGCTTAAAAGTGACAGCCTGGTAAAACTTTGGTTTTTTACTTCGCTGTTTTATCAAACCAACAACATAAGCTATACCAGCAATGTGATGGTTTTTGTCCAGAGGTTTCACCAAAGCCTCATGCAGACACAGGCTTTTTCAAAGGTGACTAAATCTAGAGTGTGTGATACTGGGATTAAGAGTGTATGGTTTACCAAATTAGTCCATTGATAGGTTTGGCACCACCCTAATCCTGTAGTCCGGATAGGAGAAAGAAAGAGGCTTGTCTTCCCTCTTATTGCTTTTGCTGTCTTCTACAGCCACGAACAGTTGCCCCTCACCATGGACCACCCTGCCTTGGATCCTTGCAAGTATAGACAAAACCTCCACACCCTTTCCTCCTTTAGCTTTGGGCGTTGGGTATTTTGTCTGAGCAATGAGAGAAAAGTAACTAAGACAAGCAATACATAGAGTAATACGAAAGACTTAAAGAATAGAAGAAATGATAAAGATCAGGGGTGCTGGATGCCTTGTGCAGCCCTGATGCCCCTCCTCCTTGTGGAGGAGGGTCTGCTCAGCTGGCCCCAGCAGCCTCTTGTTGAGTGGAGGAATCTGCCAAGTCACAGGAATTTGGACCCCTGGGTTAGCTGCTTCTTAAAATCTATTAGGGCGGGGGGTTCACAGTTGTACAAGGAATCTACTCATTACTATAAAAGAATCTCTTTCAGTCTCACATTCCCTTTTCTCATATCATTTCTTGCTGAACTATAGTTCTAATTTATCTTTCCGTGCAGTTAATCTGGGCAAAGAAAAAGAAAAGACTTAAAAATGGATCTCTAGCCAGGGAGGGCAGTGCCCATCTGTCATCCCAGCTTTTCAAGAGACTAGGGTAGGTAAATATTTGAGGCCAGCCTGGGCAACTTAATGAGACCCTGTCTCAAAGACAGTATAGTTAGGCATAGTGATGGAGGCCTGGAGTCGCACTAGCTACTTGGGGAAAATAGGTCTATTCTTAGAACTGATTTGGGGCATTTAGAAATGTATCCTTCTACCATTCTTTATAGAATAAAACATACCTAGCGCCAAATAAGTCTATCTACCTTATTCTTTTTTTAAAAGTGTATTTTAGTACAGGGTGTACAGGGCCTCATGATACAGATCGGACTCAGTGATTCTTACCAGGCGCTGGGATTACAGGCACGCGCCACCATGCCCAGTCTCAATCATGCGCTCCGCGCACTGCATGCTGGAACCCCAGCCGCTGCGCTCTGGCTCTGCCTAAGCAGGCGCTTTAGTCCGCTGAGCTGACTGGCTGGCCCATCCACCTGATTCTATAAATGAGGAGCGTGAGTTCTCGCCCTCTCAGAGCCTGAATGCTGTATCTCAGGTCACTCGAGTTTCGCAGCACTTGAATTAGGATCTACTCATTCTTGGTTCATGACGTTTGGTGTTAACATGTGTTGTATTATAATGCAACACTCGAAACTTCTTAACTTGTACTTGG
>NDGN011306897.1:0-10850 GCA_002564285.1 Tympanoctomys barrerae
TGGCAGTGGGGGGTGAAGGGGGTTGGGGAGCAGTAGCCAATGAGGCCCCAATCAAAGAAGGGAGAGTGGTAGGTGGAAGAGGATGTGGCACAGGGTCAAGAGAAGAGGGATTGGCAGTGAAGGCAACGGTAGATTTGTAGTCAAGAGAAGGCACAGAGGGAGTAGTTGAGGGTGTGGAAATGAGGAATTGAGCAGGGTTTCAGCAATGGGGGGAGGGGAGTCTGTGGAGAGCAAAAGATGCCTGGACATATGGGACCACAGTTCATGTTCCCTGCCTGTGACAGTAATTGTCAAGGTCTCAGAGAATTGAAAAATCAAATGTGTTATGGAGGGGCCACAGCAAGCCATTATTTAGTTTGCAATGTATCCACACTGTGTTACAGAAATAGATGACATGTTTTGGCTTCATGTTGAGGGTAAGGTGTTAAGAGAGATTTGAGATTTTTAAGAACACACACCAGG
This sequence comes from Tympanoctomys barrerae, assembly GCA_002564285.1. NCBI lineage: Eukaryota > Metazoa > Chordata > Mammalia > Rodentia > Octodontidae > Tympanoctomys > Tympanoctomys barrerae. Next base: position 463 of record NDGN011306897.1, read on the forward strand.
AGGAAGGACAAGGCAGGAAGGGAGGGAGGTAAAATGCACACAGTGGTTCCAAACAACAGCTGAACCAAGATGACTCAAGAAAGAAATGGGATGCCTCCAATCAGTTGAGTGAGTGGTGGCCAAGCCAAGCATCTTGGAAGTGGGTAGCTGTCAAGGTGGGGGAAGTGTGACCACTCCTGGGTCTTTGGAGCACAACTCAGGCCGGGTCTAGGAAGCTACTTAGAGTAGGGGTGGGGGCAGAGACAAGTGATGGAGACAGGAGGAGGTGACAGGATGTAAATGATACCTGACTGGAAGCTGAGACCAAGACTAGAAGCAAGTCTTGCTGAAAACGGGCTGAAGGTCAGATTCAAAGGTCATCACAGTGTGCCCAGTACAGGTCTGGAGAGAGAGATCAGACCCTTCTAGGAAAGGATCTCGACCTCCTAGATTTTGCACCAGATGGTAGGGTAAACCAAGGCACAGTTGAGACCAATCAGACAGGCAGAGATCAAGCAATGTGCAAGGACTTTAGTGTACACTGAGTGTGGCTAAGGCAAGGGCAAAAAGACCATTGGCCCCAGGCAGGGGCAAGAGCATGTTTCATAGGGGAGTTTAGGTAGGGAGAAGGGCATTGCTGAGGGGGAAAGTTTGGGTCTCTTAATAGGGGCTCTAGGTCTAGCTGATGGACAGGGTGGTGTTGGGGGAGGTGGTGCTGGCCAGCCCAGCATGTCTCTTGTGGTTTTTTCATGGAATCAACTCTCTGCAGGTTGAACTGCGTTGGGCAGCTGCTGTTTTCCTATGAAGGCTGTGCTCCTATAGGTGTGAACAGCAGACTTACTTGGGGACTTTTTTCTAGCTGGGTGGGGGTCTAGTTTGGAGAATTGACACTGTCAATGAGCTATTTTTACATTCCTTATGACTGTTTTGCAATCTTAATTTAAGCATACTCTTCTGTACTGGTTGGTAATTAAAGTCTGAAACTATTGAGACAAGTAGTTATCTACCTTTAGGGTATTAGTGCATTGTAGGAATACCTAAAACTTAATGTGAATGCAATTTTACAGAAGTAACTAAACGCTTCAGTTGATTCCTTCGCACCAACTAAATGTGAGAGACTTCCGATACTATGTGCAATGAGCAACAGAGAGCAAGCTAGAAAGAAAATTAAGTTAGTGAAGTAATGTGTGGATCCTGGTCCCTACCTTGGGGGAGTAATGGGGCAATATGTTAAACAGAATGATCCACTAAAGCATCTTACAAAATGGCATTTGAACAGAGAACAGACCTGAGCAGAGTAAGCTTGGATCCTGAGCCACAAGACTATCTAGGGAACAGCAGCACAGACTGAAGACACCTCCTTTCTTTAATACTTATTAAGACCGGACTAGCAGAAAGTATTCATAAGAATGTGAGACTGCCTAGGTCTTTGTTTCTTTTCTTTTCTTTCTTTCTTTCTTTTTTTTTTTTTTTTGTGGATCCGGGGATTGAACTCAGGCCCTTGCCCTTGCCAGGGAAGCGCTTATTCCACTGAGCCATCTTCCTGGCCCCTTAGGTTCTCATTTACTACAAGTTGAATAAACTTTAAAATGTTCTTATGAATGCATGCATTTAATAAGAATGAATATTTCTTACAATATACTTTTGGAAAGTTTAATAAATTCAACAAATTTGTTATTAGACAAAATGACCTTCTGCTAAATTGATGTATACAAGACTGATTTCCAGTCAACTGACTTTTGGCCAATTTACTTAAACATATACTGACTATAGAACGTATATATTGGATTAGTTATTTTTCTTATTGCTGAGACCCAATGCCTAACACCCAAAGTGAAAGGAGGAAAGGTTTATTCCACCCTCAGTTTGTGGAGGTTTCAGTCCATAATCAGCTGGCAAGGGGGCACGGCAGAGGGGCAACAGTGCAAGGTGGCAGAAGACAGCAGAAACAGCAAGTGCAAGAGGGGCAAGAGCGAGCCCCTTCTCCTCCCTTGTGCTGTAAGTGGGCTGCCCTCTACCTGGGGGTTGGTAACACTTTCCTTTCTGTGCCCTCCTCTTGCACTGGCTCAGGATGTTTACAAAGTGAGGACCCAGGACCCCTGCGGAGTTGCTTAGTTAAACTTCTAAACTTCTCAAGCTGACAATGTATCAACCATTACACCTACAATAAATAATATTGAAAGAATGATAGTCAATGAAAAAGGTTGTGTTTAAAGCCACATTTTAAGAGTTTAAAGCAACATTTCAAGAATTAAACTAAATTTTGTTTCTAGGAATAAGAGTTTACCAAAACCTAATTTGGGTTTGAAGTTAATATGCTCTTCTGATATTTTCAAACCACCTCAGAACCAAATAGCCTAACTTGGAAGCCACACGATTATCCCTATCCTAGTCGACCTCCTTTTCAAAGAAGATTCTAAGAACTCTTTTCCACTCCAACAGGGCAGCCATCCATTCTATCCCTTGAGATTTCTGTTTCACACTGTGGCATTGGAACAGAAAATGGCCCCCTCAGCCAGTATACTTCAGTTTCTTAGTTGCTCATGTCCTAGTTGCTGTTCCAGTTGCTTCTGATCTCTGAAAAAATGGCTTGTCATTGGGATGCATAGCTTATCGTTATGATGCACATTGTATAAATCAGTCCCCAATTAATAAGCTATTCTGCCTCTATGCTTCCTACTTTTTTATTCAATATAACCCCTAGACCACCAGAAATCAGGTTCTGATATTCTGGGAATGTCCCAACCAATGTTCGTCAACATAAATAAATCTGGCTCCAATCCTGGATGTCATTTTGGTGTTTCTGCTTGCCGTTGCAGCATAATCTCCCTAGCTTCTCATTCCCTTCTGAACTTGAAGTTGAGCACATTGCCCCATCTAGCCTTGAGAATGCTGTTGTTCATTTCTGAAGGGAAGTAGTTGTACAGAGTAGTCAATGTGCCAGAAATTAAAAAGACAATAGCTTCCTTAGCCAACAAATCACCTGTTCCCTGTTCCTTTGAAGATGGTAAATGGATATGAGGATAAGATTTTTGGCTGTAATTTTTTTTTGGTAGCCTTCCCCATGATATGAACTAGTTTTAGCTCTACAGGATTTCATAAAATAACAATGTAGTTATTATATCTGATTATTTAGAAACTGAATTGATATTTGCAAATATAAAGATAGTTGTTACCACAGTCAACAAAAATGGGTACCAGCTTGTTAGGATTCCACACATGGTCAGGGTCCCACCTTCTCTACTCTCTTCATCCTTTTCCCTAATAGTACTCACTGATCTAGGTCTTACTTATGCCCTAAAAAGGAGCAGGCACAGAAAGATTTCAGAGACTATGGTCACCCTGGTAAGGTGTGCCCATCATCCCTTCCCTAGAGGTTCCAACAGTATGGTTAGGGATGGCCTTGAGGAATAAAGAAATTGTCTCTCAAAATGCCTATTATCTATCATCGTTCTAGACATGTGAAGGAGTCTTCCAATCCCTAGTCATTAGGAAGAGCAATTAGGTCATGAGATTATAAGGAAAGCCTGGCTGGATGGCTAGCAATACACGTGAGCATAGAAAGGAGAATTTAAGATTTTCAAAGCATAAGGTACTAAGGAAGGACTGTTTATCTTCTGTTGAGACATTCTGTTTATCTTCTGTTGAGACATTCTGCTAACATCAATTTGAACTGAAAACAAGGACCATTCTCCTGTTACAAAGGCAAGGTGAGGGTATCTTGCTAGAATTTCAAAAAGCATTTCTATGTTTAGGTCCACACCTGCAGACCACCATACTCCCCTGAAGTTTTGCCCTTTGCATCTATTTATAAGGGTGAGGTTCACAAAATCACTTGCCGTTTCCAGCCCATTTTAGATACAATCAAGGTAAAACAATAAGTGTTTCTTTGCTTCAAGTTAATAATGTGTAGCCACTGAGACATCAGCAATACCCTTTCAGTGGATCTCTGACTAGTCCCTTCTCCCCAGGAATGGTTAATATAGTTCATTTTCTAACTAATTATCTGTGGAGGAGTCATCTTACTGAGTACTACAGGTAAGTGTCACAAAGCCAGTGTTCAACGGCAAGGTCTCAGTAAATGAAGGGCAGAAGAGGGGGAGGAGGAAAAGGATGGAAGAGCAAGGCCAAGGCACACCCAAGAGGGACCCAGTTACCAGGAATGTGGCTGAGGCAAGGACTTCAGCAACTGCATGTGAAGGAGAAACCAGGCACCAGGAACAAAATAATAAGTATACTGTAGAAATGGCAGAAAGGTCAGGGCTGGACAACACTGGACATCTTTGCTGCTGAAGTAGCTAAGTACTGATTTACAATGTCCTAGTCACTGTCTTGTTGTTACAACAAATATATTCAACACCAACAACTTAAAAGAGGACAGGTTTATTTTGGCTCACGGTTTTAGGCCATAGCAAGCTGGCTGCAGTACATGAGGGCAAGGCATGGACAGAGGACAGCTCCTCATCCACGACAGCTAGTTAGCAGAGAGAAAAGATCCAGGGGGAATTGCAGCCTTCCAAGACATGCCCCCCATGACCTATCCCTCCAGACCAGCCATTTAACAGCAAGTCAGAAATAGCACCTGCCTTAGTTACTCTTCTCTTGTTGCTGGGACAACACTCAAAATGAAGGAAGGAAAGGTTTATTTAGCTCACAGTTACTGGAGGTTTCAGTCCATACTCTACTGGGTCCAACACAGAGCAGCACATAGTAGAAAGCAACCTTTCATGGCAGCGGCAAAGAGCAAGAGCAAAAGGGAGTAGCAGCAGCTCAAGCAGCTAGCTTCTCTTTCCACCTTAAGTTGTAATGCAAATTACCTGCCCCAGGGCAAGTGCAGCATCAACACCCACAGTAATCAAGCACAGACTCCAGAAGCTGCCCCAAGACTGCATGAGGCTTTGGGGGGGCAATATACACAAACCATAACAGCACCCCTATAGTCCAATCACTTGCTAAAAGCCATACCCCTGAACATGTGAGGCTTTTGGGAGACATTCTAGATCAAAACCACAATATACAGCAACTTAATTTCTCCCAGTAATACTTGGTTTGGTCTTAGGGACTGAGGAAAGGCTGTTTGTTATTGACATAGTTTTAGCTGCCAAAAGAGGCAACTTATAGGACCTGAAAAACACATCAGGCAAAGAGGACACGATTTAAATGCCAGAGGTCAGTTTCCAGGGAAGTAGGTCACTGAGATAAGGGGCTTAAGGGTTTTTCCTTGTAAAGAAATGTTTGCATGGGGCAACTGGATCAGGAGGAAAGCATTAATTCAGTTACATTTACATTCACTCCTGAGTGACAAGACAGCAAAATTGAGCTGAATTTCTTTTATTCCATTGCTTGATGGATTTTGGAACGAAGTTTAAAGAACAATGACATCAAGTCTCCACATCAACATAATATTAAGTGAACTAAATCAGTCACAAAAGGTTTAAATATCACATTTTTATATGAGAAACCTAAAATACAAAGAACAAAATGAAAGATAGACAATGGGAAATAAGGAGATGGATCTTTTGCAAATGGAAAGTGGACCAAGAGATGGAGGGAAGGAGAGGTAGGAGAGGGAAAGGGGATTTTAAAAAAAATTGAGATGTGCTATATACATGTACTGGTTCCCCACAAAGAAAGTGAACATTATTATAGACATATGCTAATAAAAAATAAAAACTGAAAAAATCTACAAATCTACTTCAAATGAGACCCCTGTGATCCCAAGTGCTTGACCTCACCTGTTATTAGTACCAGGATGTTCCCATGGATGTACCAGTCGGGACATCCATGCCCAAGCTCAGCTTTCTTATCTAGCATCCCACTTTGAGCATAGGGAGCAAAAACAGATCTCCTACCTAGTGTGGTGTTAGCTTAGCTCAAAGTTGGGCCTTCATCCTTACCGTATCAAGGAGACGTTGAACTTGAAAACCTAAATCCATAACATAAAGATTATAATGTCTTGAGTGGGAATCTGAACAGAAACTTCATGAAGCTGCCAGAGCAACAAGAATCAAGAATGTACAGAGATTAATTTTAGAATCCAGAGATTTTTTTTCTAGGTTTTTTTCAATGTTTCTTAGAAGTACCTCCAATCTGCTCTATTAGTCAGTCAAATGGAAGTTCAAGGAAATGTGAGAGCCCTGCTTGTGCCCTTAAAGTAAATGCCACCAATCAAGTGGCCTTGGCAGCTCAGGTCAGCAGCCATCCGGGGAGCATCTACCATGACCTTGTGTCCTTGGATAGCATTGCCCGTCCATAAAATTTCCACTGCTTATGGAATAATTGGGCTCTCAGTCTCACTGTGAAGATCCTCTGAGAACTCTCTCCCTAATTCATTTCATGTAGCAAATTTGCCAATGAAATTTAATCATCTTCCACAGTTGCAAGAAAACTTTTCTATTTTCTGGCTTTTCACAAAGTTTACTTTCTTTCTTTTCTTTTCTTTTTTTTTTTTTTTTTACAAAGTTTACTTTCTATGGAACAGTTTCTTACCTTTACATCCAAATATAACTATTCTTGAATGCCATCTAAAAATTGCCTTATTGAAAATGCCAGATTCTGTCCAGAATTCCTTACACTAATCTTTGATTATACTTATATTTGGCTTATATTATTATTTTTTACTGAATCATTGACTCTGTCTTGTGCCATCTTCCTCCATTACATCATATGTTCAGTAGGTACAAAGATGACACCTTACTAATACTTTCAGTTGATCATAGGGGAGAATATTGAACTAATTTTGTTCCTCGGTATGCATCACCCAATCACCTTATTTATTCCTTTTTCATCTCATTTTCTATTACCATTCCCTCTTCTACCCTGTCTCTTTTCATATATATAACTGCTCTGAGTTTGATATATGAAGCAAATGTACAATTGTGCAGTAAACAATGAACTACATATAGCATAATAGTCCTATAAGATTATATCACATTGTGACACCATGACTTCTTAGTTTGTCTAAGTACACTCTACAGTGTTCACAAAATGACAAAATTGTCTAACAATGAATTCCTCAGAATGTGTCATTTCTCCCTTTAAGGAGTATCTGTCTGATTATAATGCATTCTTATAAACTATGGTGTTTTATATTTTGCTAGCCATACTACTAAACATGTAAATACTTTTACTTTCCCACTTGGCCTATATCTTGAAGATATATGTTAATGTTACTTGGTGGATATCTGGTTTATTACCTCAAGCTGCCAGAGAGTACTTTGTAATACTCGCCTTCCACATTTTATTCACATGCTGCTCCAGTGTGCACCAAGATTTCTTTATTGTACTGTTATTCCAAACAATACCTCATTAACTACATAATACAATACATGGTTTCTCTATGAAATTTTCTACTGTGTGTCAGGTAAGGGCAGGCTGGTTCCTCAGATTCATACATATTTGAATTGCTAAGTACTGAATTTGACTAGCTGTACTAGCCTGCTCTGGCTAAGTAGTACACATACTGTTTTCGTACATCCTTTCAAAGATTTGGTTATATGGTTTTTTTTTTTTCAAAACTAGATTTAGCTATTTGTGGATATTTGTTCTTTTCTATTTTAAAATACATTTTTGAAATTCTCAAATGGCTATAATTTCAATTGCCATGCTATAGTTTGTGCATGATGGGGCCTGACATTTTTAGAATGTTAGGTGATCTATGTGGATGAACTATTTCTCCATTTATTTGCTCCTTTATGTCTTACAATATGGTTTAACTTTCCCCTACAGAGATCATGTAAGAGTTTATTTGACTATCTTAGGAGTATTTAGTGTACAGTATAGTACAGTAGTGGTAAGGACACTTCCATGGCTGTGAACCCATCTCCACTTTCATCTCAAGAACATTTCATTTTCATTTTCCCAAATTAAACTCTGTACACATTAAATAATATTTCACCATTCCCTCCTCACCCCATTTCCTGGCTACCACCACTGTGTAACCTACCCATATGAATTTGGCAACTCTAGGTACATCACACAGTGTGCATCCTTTTGTGATCAGCTTTTTTAGCTTAACATGTTTTCATAGTTTCAGCATGGGTCAGAATTCTCCTTATTGACACTGAATATTCCCTAGTAGGCATATGCCACCTCTCATTTATCTGTTCAACCATGGATGGATAGTTGGGTTGCTTCTACCTTTTGAATATTGTAAATAACATTGCTATGTTCATGGGTGTATGTATATCTGTAGCATTTTACATTTTTGCCAGTAGTTGGTACAAATTTCTGTACATCCTCATCAAGCCTTGATTTTCTGGTTTTGTTGTTGTTGTGCATCCTGATAGGTATAAAGTACGCATCTCATTGTGACTTGTGAATTGCAATTTCCTGATAATTAAATGTGTTGAATCATTTTCATGTTCTCATTAGCCAATTGAATACTGTCTTTGGAGAAATGCCTTTATAAGTCCTGTGCCTGCTTTTATTATTGCTGGGCTGTAGGAGTTCTTTATATATTCTGGATATTAGCTGCTTATTAAATGTATGATTTGAAATTTTTTTTTTCCATTTTGTTGACTCTACTTTCCTTCTATTAAGAGTATCTTTTATTTATTTATTTTTGGAGAGGGAGTAACCAGGAATTGAACTTAGGACCTTGCACTTGCCAGGCAGGCACTGTGTCAATGAGCTGCATCCCCAGCCCCAAGAGTGTCTTTTATTTTTACTATTTATTTATTTATTTATTTTTGGCGGAACCAGGGATTGAACCGGAAGCGCTTATTCCACTGAGCCATCTCCCCAGCCCCAAGAGTGTCTTTTAATACATAAAGTTTTTCACTCAAATGAAGTTCAATTCATCTTTTGTTGCCTGTGCTTTTTTACACAATATCTAAGTAATCATTTTATGTGATATTCAACTAATTATAATCAAATTATTATTTCAATAGCATGCATTTTTTTCTGTTTTCTTTTTTTCTTCATGTTTTTGGTTTTATAGTTTTATATCATACATTGAGGCTTTTGACTCATTTTTAGTTATTTTTTGCACATGATAAAAAGTGAAGGATCACCTTCATTTTTTGGGATGCACACATAGTATACAGCTTTCCCAATACCATTCTGTGAAAGATTTTCACTCTCAAGTGGCAGGTCTTATCATATTTGTCAAAATCATTTGATCACATGTACAAACATTTGTTTCTGGACAACTCCTTTTCTATTACTCTATGTCTAGCTTTACTTCAGACTAACTCTGTTTTGAACAACATAGATTTGCAGTAGGTCTTAAATGAGAAACAAGAGATAATCAATTCCATTGTTTTATATAATAAATTTAACTATTTGGGAAGTTATAAGTCTTACTTATTTTCTTAATCTTTTTATTTTAAAAAAATTACTTTTTTATTATTTTTATTGGTACACTTTAGATACATATAATGATCATATTTATCTTTTTATCACATTCATCTTAAGAAATTTGTACCTGTATATGATACATCTTGTTTCCTCTTTTCTTCTCATTCCCCTTCCTTCACTTCAACCCTTTTTCCCTTCACTTATGAAAGTTTTGTTTCAATTTTATCCTCCTTTTCTTATTTTATCTTTCCCCTCCTTCCTTGCTCCCTTTTCCCCTCCTTAATTCCCTTTCCATTTGAACCATTTATTCCTACTTCACAATAAACTTTTAAGGTTAAGAATTTTTTTAAATTAGTGTTTTGAGGGTCGGCTAAATAGCTCAGAGGATTAAAGTGCCTGCAAACAGGCTCAGGGGCCAGGGGTTCAATCCCTGGGCCTGCTGTGCCGGCCCTGCCCCCAGGGTGAGCTGAGAGGGCAATTGTGACTGGGTGAGGTGGCACCCACCTGTAATCCCAGCTCTTGGGAGGCTACAAACAGGAGAATCACTGAGTCTGATCGAGTAGTGAGACCCTGAACATCCTGTAGACCCTTCCCTAAAATACAGGGGAAAAAAGTATGTTGTAGTACATAATGATTACACTCATTATATATAGCACATTGAAATTATTTTTAATCCCCCTCCCTCCACTTCCAAACTTTCCCCCTCCCTCCATTTCTTGGTTCCCTTCACTTTTATTTTTTGGTGGTTTTGGCAGAACCAGGAGTTGAACTCAGGCCCTTGTGCTTGCCAGGCACACACTTACCCTACTGAGCCATCTCCCTGCCCCTCCCTTCACTTTTATAAAGATTCTATCTCTCTGTCTCCTACTATTTAGTTTTCATTTTGCTCTGTATTTATACTTAGGTTTTTTATATAATGAAAATCATGTAAGTCTCTTGTCTGATTTATTTCACTTAATATTATGAATTTTAAGTTGGATTATTTTTTGTTTCTGCAAAATCATTAGTATATGAATGATACATTGACTCTATAGACTATTTTGATAATTTTTAAATTAATTTTATTGAGAAGCAAATAGCAATGAGACAGTTTCAAAACCAATTAGTAG
>NDGN011306902.1:1524-13646 GCA_002564285.1 Tympanoctomys barrerae
AAAAAAAAATGAGATGATAAATGAGAATGGGTTAAACTAAAGCTTTAACAGTAAAGATGTGACAATGGAGACAAAATGGAGAGAGAGAGCAGAAATGTATTAAGATTTTAGTCACTGAATTTGCTTCTTCTGGTGAAAGAGCAAAAAGTATGGAAAATGACACCAAAATCCTTGCCTGAATTGAAATCTGACATACAGTGTAAAAATAGTCTTTCAGGTCAAAGACAGTAAATTCTATTTTAGACATGTTAATTTCAAGATACCTGTGGAGTTGTTGATACACAGAACACTGGATACATAGAGATGGAGACTAGCTACAGAAAAGTAATAACCTCACTATGATGTACTTTTATATTTTAAATTTTCTCTCTCAATTCAAACTATCTTCTCATGTACTGGTCTCTCCCAGCAAGACTAAGAACTCCTTGAGAAGTCACAGGACCATGACTTAGTTATCTTTTTCTATAAAATGTGAGCAATGAGAGAACAGACTATATCCTTAAGTAGTATTTTCTAAATGTGTCAATGCGTGAATACTGTATATGAAAGAATAAGTCTGTTCTCCCCGCATTTATCAGACTGCCTAGCACACAGCAGATAAGGAATAAATGGTTACACACCAGATCTCAGACATGTTTGTAACTCTGTATCACCCTCATCTATATTTCATTCTCTCAGTTCTATTAGTCAACTATAAAGTGTAAGTCAAAATCCATTATAATGTATTATTTCAACAAAAGATTCAGTATAGCAAACAATACATTTATTAAGCCCAGCACTTTCTCGAGTACCACCAAGAATTTGTACAATAACACGTGATTTAATTCATCCTTATCATTACTATGTAACACAGGCAATGGCAATACAGATACCTATTCAAAGTCCCCTTAATCTCATTTGAAAAGAAAACAATAACAAATTATAAAAACCTCTTTTTGCTGAAAATGGTTCCACAACATCATACTTTCTATATACTCTATGCCCTTTGCCCCACATCACCTTTACACTCTGTTACAAATCTTTCCAAAGTCACTCTCAATCTCAGGAGATCAAATTTTGAGTCTAGCTTTGCCACTTTATCCCTTATGACCTCTAGCTTCTACACTTGAGTCCTCAACTATAAAATAAAAATTCCTCCTTGGGCCTACTTCACAAGATAGCTACATAAATCCACTAAAATTTGAGACTGCTTTGCAAAGCATAGAACCTTGATTTTATAGCAAGAAGCCTACTAAGAAAGCATAAATGCTGATCAGATATCAGAAGTTATATAGAATTACCATATAAATACACTCTTCCTCAACATAAAGCAATCATACTATCATCACCCTAAATTTCAGGATTGCATGAACCAGTAAAAATAATTTTTTAAAGTTAAAAACAGGGTTACCACTTTCTATTTTCACAAAACCATTTTTTAAAGTCATCATCTACTGTCATTGTTAATTCATTACTGAAAGAGCACTTTAACATCAACAGGGTAGGAAGGATAATGAAGTAACTTTAACTTTATGGATAATTCCCTAGCCTGTCTCTCTTTGCACCTCATATGGATGAAAATTATCATGGTCCTTGACCCAGTGTTTAAGAACCATTATTCTAAACTCTACTGTACCAGCAGGTGTTAGGTAGTCCTAGAGAGGCTACCAAAGGTTCCACCAGTATGAAGACCTGTTTGTGGCCTCCAGAGAGAAGCAATGAAAATATGGACTAGAACAGCTGGTTCTGAGGCTGAGACTTTGGAATACAATGGAGGCTGTGGCTGCTCCTAATTCTCAGGGAATGATCTTTTGGAAGATCTAACTGTTCCTAAGATTGAGGAAAAGTGAAGATGTCTGGGTTCCGTGACAGAATGTCAGCAGTGAGGAAAATTTAAGGATATGAAAATGGCCACTGGGCCAGGGAGCTAGCTCAGCGGCTTAAGCACCCACCTAGCAAACACAAGGTCCTGAGTTCGATCCCCAGTACCAAAAAAAGTGGCCATGACAACTGAGTGGAATCTGACTTTCCCCAATTTTCACTTAGGGGTTGGTGGGGAGAAGAGAGCTTGTAAAATACTAATAAAGTAATCCCAATTAGAGGGTATAGAGGGAGGGTTTAATTCCAAAGAAAAAACTTTCAGGGAGGTAAAAATGTTTGCTATCTTGATAGTGACAGTAGTTCACAAATGTGTACACATGTCAAGATTCAGCAAGAGTACATTTTAAATATGAGCAGGTTATTGCACATAAATTTACATCAATATAAAGGGTTTTTTTTTTAATTTGACTTTAAAAAAAAAAATAGCAAAGCCATCCTGTTTGAAAGCTTAAATATAGTGCTATATATAGCTAATCCTGCAACTCCCAGGAGAAATTGAACTCGTAACTGAAAGTAGTCAGTCCAATATAGATAAGGTCAGTCCAACCAGAGCTAAGAAGCAATAATGTATTACTGTACTGTTGCTCACAACCAGGAAGAGAAAACACAAGCAGCCATAATTAAAAAAAAAAAAAAAATCATGAGAAGCCTCACCTTCAAGTCTGCAATCCAGAAGAAACTGGGGCCCCAAATGATCACTCTTGTTGATGACTGAGCCCCCAAAGCTGACTTCATTATCATAGTTACTATTACCCATGACCCCTTCTTTTTTTTTCCTCCCTCCAAAATCTACAGAATCCATTGGTGGAGAAAAGTCAGCACACACTCGGTTCCATCCACGCGAACCGAGTCTAAAACTATTGCTCACAAGGAGGACAACCCAGTAGAGGAGGCCCTGGGCCAGTCTCACACCTGAACCACGACTCGCACCTCCATTCCTCTTTCCGGCCCGGCCCTCCACTCCGGCGCCAACGCGTCGCCGCCCCCCAGGCTCCCGCCCCGGGCCTCTACTCTCCCAGCTCTCCTGCACCGGCCTTATCCCCTCACGGTCCCAGAACTGTCCCTCACCCGCGCCCTTTGCACCCACAGCCCCTCAGGACTCCTTACTCACGAGACCCTGCAACCAGGGCCCTCCAAAGCACCCCCGCGGCTCACATAAGCAGCCCCTCACCTGTCCATTCACCCCAACCTCTCATCCGGCTCCCTACCTACACACAGCCCCTGACCCCCTGCCAACTCCTCACCCTCGCTCTTCACAACCAGCAGTCGCAACCACCACACCCAGCGCCGTCGCTCCCCAGTCCCTCATCCCTCACGCACCTCTCCGGCCCTCCGACCCACGCGTACGGTTCACTCACAGAACGCCAACCTGGGCAAGGCCCTGTCGTCGTGGATGTGCTAAGGTGAGTTCAGGCCGCCGCCATCGCTCTTCAGGCGCTCCAGCCACGCCCCGCCCAGCGCTACACGCAGCCCGCGCCCCCGCGCACCACACGTAACCGCCCAGCGACGCAGGACGGGGAAAGGGCGTAACAGCTCATTGGCTGGAGAAGGCCAAAGCCGTAGCGTGGACGCTTGTTTCCTGGCAACGGCAGAGCGCAGGGGCGGGGTGGCCGACCGCGTTTGGAGAAGTACAGCCTTCCCTTCCAGGTTCCGCCCATTCCTATTGTAAAGCCCGCCCCCCTGGGGGACTCCGACCTATCATAGAGTCAGACCTCTGTGTAGGCGGAGGCCCGCAGGACTGGGGCGGAGTCTGAGAAGAAAAGGTCGAACCAGAGGGCAGAAGGCGGGACCTAGGAAGGGATGAGACTTTTAGAGGCTAGGCAAACCAGAGGGGCGGGGCTTAGGAGAGCCTCGGGAATGGACGACCCAGAGAAAGACCCCGGGCGAAGGGTCTCGAGCAGCCTTCAGGGTAGAAGAGTGGGCGTGGGGGCGTGGCTAGCCGTAAAGTGCAGACCTACGGGAGGGAGTCTATAGGTGGGCAGGCCCTACAGTTAAGCTGAACCCCAGGGAGCTCTGACTGTAAACAACCTAGTTCATTTTTGGCCCTCCGGCACTTTCTATTCCATTGCATCTTAGCGCCCCCGCAATAGCCACCTCTGTCTGCGTCCTGCGACCCTTATGTTCTGTGTTGCACCGTGACCCTTTGGACATTGCTTCAGTTGGTCAAGGGACGAAGATTAAACGCCTACAGGACATGCTGATGTCCAGGAAAATTACAATGGATCTCTGCCCTCCGGGACTTCAGATCCTTAACCAGACACAGATGACTGCAACGTAGTATACGAAATGCTGTAGTAGGAGAACCATCTAGAAGCAGCACTTAGCATGATTTGTGTGTACAAAGACAGAGAGGAAGAAAGGGCAGAGGGCCCTAGGGAAGACTTTGAGTAAGAGATGCCATCCGAGCTGAGTGTTGGGAAACAAGCAAGTGAGATAAAACTGAAAGAAATGAAAGTTTAAGACAAGTTCTGAAATTTCCAGTATTACACCAGTGTTACCTGGTTTTGATCATTACGTGCTGTGGTTGTATAAGACAATAACATTAGGGAAATCTGGTAGCATTTACAGCAACTTTCAATATTATTTTTGGCAATTTTTTTATTTCTTTTTAATTTAAAAAAAAACATTTATTTATTTATTTATTTATTTATTTATTTATTTGGTGCAGGGTCTCACTGCGCAGCTGGGATGATCAGCATAATGATCCTCCTGTCTCAGTCTCCCCAGCACTGGGATTACAAGTATGTGCCACCACGCCCAGTTTAGGTAGCTGGCACCGCCTTCCCAGGGTTCCAGGGCTGGGCCAGCATGCACTACTGGGGATTGAATCCGGTTCCTTGCGCATGCCGGGCAGGCACTTACACCACAGAGTTATCACCTCAGCCCTTGTAACTTTTTTATAAACCCAAAATTAGTTCAAGATAAAAAGTATTTAAAATAAATTTGAGAATGTGCATAAATCTTTTCTAGAACAAAACAAAAACTATTAATTCTCCCTCAACCTGATGTCATTACTATCATTTTTTTGGAGCAGAATATGTTTATTGGGGAAAATCTTCTGAGAGAGGGACAAGAGGAGAGCCCCAAGCAAATGGTCCCTGGGAACTATCATCTTTCTTAGTCAACAAGTTATAATTTTGCTATCTGTCAGGCCAATATTGTACTAAATATTAAGAGACAAGAGGAATGGAAATGATTCCTTCCCACCAAAAACTTACTTCCGGCCTGGCAGGGGAAATGGGGTAAACATGAAATTACAAATTAAAAGTTGCAGTCAAAGGACCAGCGAGGCAGATCAGGATGGACCACTGGTGGAGTGTTCTCTATGAACTGCAATCAGAATGTGTGGAGGCTGAGGAGACAGCTCCACAGCCTAAGCACCTGCCTGGCAAGCACAAGGTCCCAAGTTCAATCCCCAGTACCACATGCCATGCTGGCCACCTAAACCAGGTGTGGTGGCACACACCTGTACTCCCTACACTGGGGAGGCTGAGACAGAAAGATCACTATGAGTCCCAAGTTGCACAGCGAGACTCTATCAATAAATATTTTTTAAAAGGATGTGTCTAGATCCTCAGGAACATACAAAGAAAATGCCAGATATGGGTTATTATGGTTTGTGTCTAGATGTTGCCCCAAAGCCTAATAGGTGGGGCTTTTTTCAGAGGTGGCTGGATCTAGAGTTTGTGATGATAAAATTGATTCATGGTGCAATGCTAGGGTAAAGGGCCTTAGAATTAAGGGTGTAGTAACTGACCCAAGTAGCCTGGATAAGATAAAAGGGCCAGAAAGATGCTGTTAAGGTCCCCTGCCAGGCAATAAACTTCTGGAGAGAAGAATGTCCTACTGCTCTTTTCTCCAATACTTAGCATGGTTTTGTCCTGGAACATAGTAAGATTCTAAGCTGCTGATTGAAAAAGATGATAGTATTGAGAGGGACATTACGTTGAAGGAAAATTAATAGGGCACTTGTTTTGGTCTAGAAAAGGTGTGTGCATATTCACAGAAAGGGAAAAGTTGGAAAAAGCTGAAGATTGAGAAAATACATGGAATGGTTGTTAGCGTTAGACACTAGAGGCAGTAGGAAAGGAGAAAGGACCACAGCGCCATAAGATGGCCCCCATCACAGCATCCAGTAGGAAAGAGGTCAGGTGGATACAAATGTAGATAAGGGTATAGAGAGTGAAAACAGAGCTCATATCTGATATGAGAGGCAGCTCTTTGTCCCTAGAGACTACTTCAATACCTGACACAGATGAGCCATTCAGCAAATAGTTGTTAAATAAAAAATGAGACCCAGCAAAGAACCTACACAAAATAAAACAGACTGTTTGGAACCTTGCACTGAAACCCAGATCTCCAGCTCTACAAGGCCCCTGTGTAGCTCAGCTTGGAGTCAAAGGAGAGGAAAAAGAAGATAAATAAGGACCAGGCTTCCTTCTGAGGTGTGCTCCCCCTGCCTCCTCCAGGGACCTCATTAATGGTGTTTAGCTTGCAGGTGTGAGCCTATGCCCGGGAGATGGGGCAGAGTGTCAGAGCTACACTGCCTCCTCCCCTCCAGTAACTGCCGGTTCTGGTTGTGTTGCTAAGAGCTCGAAGACAGAGAGAAGTCACAGCTGGAGCCCAAGGCAGACTGTTCCAGGCAATCAAGCACTAGCCCCTACCTCGCAAGCAGAGGGGCCCGAGATATTCCAGGCACCACAATCAGGCCACGGAACCATGAGCCAGGACAGTAAAGTGAAGACGACAGAATCCAGTCCCCCTGCCCCCTCCACGACCAGGTGAGGAATCCTAGTTGTCAGTATCAAATCTGTTCTCCTTACTTGACAGAACCTCATCTCTCTTAGTGCCCCAAATTACAGCTGCAGCATTTAACTTGTGGTGAACTAGTAAAGCAGAATCTCCTTTTGCCTGCAGGAAGAGGCTACCTGTCCTGGATCCCTCAGGAGATTACTACTACTGGTGGCTGAACACGATGGTCTTCCCAGTCATGTATAACCTCATCATCGTTGTGTGCAGGTTTGTCAGGGACCCTGAAAGGGGTCCATAAGGTGGGGGGGGGGGTCAATGGCTAAAGAGTGTAGTTCAGGAGAGGGGTGGGCCCTTGGACAGTGCCCCAAGGAGGAACAACATCCACAGAAAAGCCCAAGGCACAGTAATAGGCCTGGTAAGACGGCCTTACACAGGGAGGGTGATGCTTAGCCAAGCCCTCCTCTCCTCACCCCCAGAGCCTGCTTTCCAGACTTGCAGCATGGTTATCTGGTGGCCTGGTTCGTCCTGGACTATACCAGTGATCTGCTGTACCTGCTGGACATTGCAGTACATTTCCACACAGGTCAGTGAACTGTTAGGTTGGACAGAGCTCTTGTCCTGCATTCCCTTTCTAAATAAAATCTCTTCTTAACAAGGAATAGGACCCCTCCACTTTCACCTATCTCTGCCTATGCTTGACAACATTGCTGTACTCACCCCAGAAACTCTGGAGTGGCTTATGTCCTGCTGTACCCTGTCCCTATGTCTATCTCCATGCCCTGCCCTGGCCTGTCCACCCTCACCCACAGTTGATTCCCCAGCTGTACCCTCCCTTCCTTCTCCTAGGATTCTTAGACCAAGGCATCCTGGTAGTGGACAAGGGTAGGATCGCCAGTCGCTACGTTCGCACATGGGGCTTTGTGCTAGACCTGGCTTCCCTGATCCCTACGGACCTGGCCTACATGCAGCTGGGCCCCCACATACCCACACTGAGGCTGAATCGCTTTCTTCGGGTGCCCCGCCTCTTTGAGGCCTTTGACCGCACAGAGACCCGCACAGCTTACCCAAACGCCTTCCGCATCGCCAAGCTGATGCTCTACATCTTTGTTGTCATCCATTGGAACAGCTGCCTGTACTTTGCCTTGTCCCAGTACCTGGGCTTTGGGCGTGATGCCTGGGTATACCCAGACCCAGCACAACCTGGCTTTGAGCGCCTGCGGCGCCAGTATCTCTACAGCTTTTATTTCTCCACCCTGATCCTGACTACTGTGGGTGATACGCCACTGCCAGCCCGGGAAGAAGAGTATCTCTTCATGGTGGGTGACTTCTTGCTGGCTGTCATGGGTTTTGCCACCATCATGGGTAGCATGAGCTCTGTCATCTACAATATGAACACTGCAGATGCGGCTTTCTACCCAGATCATGCACTAGTAAAGAAGTACATGAAGCTACACCGAGTCAACCGCAGACTGGAGCGACGTGTTATTGACTGGTGAGAGCCTCAGGTTCCAGTCAGGGTAGGGAGAAGCCCATTGTAGAATGTAGGGAGACCTCATTCTCACTACTCACTGGCCCAAGACAGTCAAAATGTTGTGTTCATTTCCAGATCTGTAGGAGGGCTTGGAAAGGGGTTTCTTCCAATAAGACACTCTGAACTTCTTTCTGGGAGAGGGTGGGAAAGAGCTGATGGAAAGAGGAACTCACACAAGGAAAAGATAACATGGAGAGGAAGGAATGGGAGGAGCCCATGCCTGGTTAGGTCTCAGAAGGCTCTGGAAGGAGTGAGTGGAGATGGCCAAAACACCCCAAGGGATGGCCAACAAGATGGCTGACTGTATCGTGGTAGTGCATATTATGTTCTGAAGAAAAAGAAGTTCATGGTTGAGAAGCCTGAACAAATGCTCCCTGAAAGGATGAGAACCCAGCGGCTGAAGTAGTTATCAGTGTAAGTGGTATGGTGTAGGGATTATAGGTAGGATAGAGCCTGATAGGAGGGAACGGTATGTTATTCTCTGTCAAGCAGCTTGCATGAGGTAGGCGAGGCCAAAGCATGTCTTTGACCAAAAAAAGAGAACAGCCAACTATCATGGACCGTCCCCCCTCCCATGACCCCTCTGAGACCTCAGTATGGCAAGGCTCTTAGCTGAGTCTGATGGAAAGGGTGGACACAGGCATGGATGGAGCTGGTGATAAAATGGCACTGTCCCTTCTCCCAGGTATCAACATCTGCAGATCAACAAGAAGATGACCAATGAGGTGGCCATCTTACAGCACTTGCCTGAGCGGCTTCGGGCAGAGGTGGCTGTGTCAGTGCATCTGTCCACTCTGAGCCGGGTACAGATCTTCCAGAACTGCGAGGCGAGCCTGCTGGAGGAGCTGGTGCTGAAGCTGCAGCCACAGACATACTCACCTGGTGAATATGTCTGTCGCAAGGGGGACATTGGCCGAGAGATGTACATCATCCGCGAGGGGCAGCTGGCTGTGGTAGCAGACGATGGCGTCACACAGTATGCTGTGCTTGGGGCCGGGCTGTACTTCGGGGAGATCAGCATCATCAACATCAAAGGTAGGCACCCTAGCATTTGTACCTGGGACAGAGCTGAAGAGGGAAATGGGGATGGCAGAGGCAAGAGTGGGCCAAAGTGCTACCTCAAGACAGGCAGATAAAGGAAACCTGAGTCTTATCTGAGTCACCACAGGGGTGAGGTGAGAAGCGAGATGTGAAGTTTCCTGAAAAGAAGCTAAGCCAAAGTTAGTGATAGTTCAGAGGACTAAAGCTCCTGCCTAGGCAGAGCACAGCAGGATGGGATTCAATCCCTGGCGTGCTATGCCAGCCTAGCCCCTGGGGCGCACTGAGACAGCGATTGAGACTGGGCGTGGTGGCGCATGCCTGTAATCCCAGCAGTTGGAAGGCTGAAAACAGGAGAATCACTATGAGTCCAACCTACCTACTGAGACCCTATAGGCCCTGTCCTAAATACAGAAAAGAAAAAAAAGTCAGTGAGCAGGTCGGCCCTTGGAAGACAGTAGATGTGCTCTGCGGGCACTGCTGCAAAGCTAACAAGCCCGTGAAGACAACAGAGGTGGTGATAATAACACTGACACTGACCACAGGCTTACTACACACCCTGTTCTGAGAGTTTCAATCGTATCAACTCTGTTAAATTCTCACAGAGCTCTGTAAGATAGGTCCCAATCTTCTCCTATTTTAAACATACGGCAGTTGAAACTCAGAACAGCTTGAGAACTTGCCCAAGGTCACATAGCTGCTAAGGACACTCTCTTGGGATCAGTACCAGGAATGACTTTCTCACAGCCAAGCGGAAAGTAAAGAGAAGAAATTCCCACTTACTGGCCCTCAACTCCAGACCAGGCCAGCTTTCATAGAGCAGTTCATTCCACCCTCTCAGCAGCTCTGTGCAGTAGGAGGCGTTGCTGTGCCCAATCACAGGTGAAGAAACTGAGGCTGTGAAAGGGTGCACAGTTCCTGCCGGAGACTAGACCTGCTCTAGCCCTGCTCTCCTAGCCTGAGCTTCGGAACTTCTCACCTCTGCCCTCCAGGGATCACCCCCATTTCCAGGCCCTGTATGGTGTCCACTTTTTTCAGCTTGCCTTAGAACAAATCACTTTTCTTTTCAGCCCTCTATTTCCTCATGTAGCCCATAAGAATAACACTGAAAACTCAGAGAGCTATTTGTGAGAGTAAATGAGTCATATCAGTGAGACAGGCAGCACAGTGCCTGCTACATAGCACATGTCCAGTGAATGCACCTTTTCTAATGTTCTTTGGGCTCACTCTGAGACTTGACAGCACCTAGCCTACTCTCCCACCTGCCTCTTACCGATGTCTTTCTTAAGTGCAAGTGATACTTTAAGAAGCCAAGGCAGGCAGATCACAAGTTTGACCCCAGCCTGAGCAATTTAGGGGCATAGCAAGACTTTGTCTCCCAACAAAAGATGGGGGTGAATGTAGCTCAGAACAAAGGCTCTGGGTTCAAGCTCCAGTACTAAAAAACGTCAAAAATACCATATAACTCCCAGCTTAAAATATTTCCGTAGTTTCCCACTGCCCTCAGCATAAGATCTGAACTCCTTGCCATGGTTTACAATATTCAAAGTTATCTTCTCCCTCCTCTCCCCATGCCCTGCACCTCAGCCACTCTGAGCTGCTCTGTCTTCTGCATCTCCCTACTTCTTTTCTACTTCATCTCTCTGCCCTTGGGCCTCCTTTTGGCTAAATTGCTTTCCTCCCACACTGTCCTCCTCTTCCCCTAGTTACCTTCCATCCAATTTAGACATCCTTTCCTCCAAGCCTCACTGAATTCCCTGTCTGACCTCACAGCTCAGTAGGGCCTCGTCGTCTGTCTTCCCACCCAATGCAGGAGTCTAACTGTATCAACCACACTGTTATATAACTATCCCGTTAAATGCCTTGCTTCTTGTGAATTCTTTGAGATTGGTCACTGACACAATATAGGTCCCAGTTCCCAGGAGACACCACCACGTGAAAGAATTGGGTAAAAAAATGATATACAAGCACGAATATGGATGAGGTTTCCAATACAGGCCTGAAATGCCACCTCCCCTCTCCTTGCCTAACTGCCCTCCTATTTGTCTGCCCACGGACCGCAGGGAACATGTCTGGGAACCGCCGCACAGCTAATATCAAGAGCCTGGGTTATTCAGACCTGTTTTGCTTGAGCAAAGAGGACCTTCGTGAGGTGCTCAGTGAATATCCACAAGCCCAGACTGTCATGGAGGAGAAGGGCCGTGAGATCCTGCTCAAAATGAACAAACTGGATGTGAATGCTGAGGCAGCTGAGATCGCCCTGCAGGAGGCCACAGAGTCCAGATTGAGGGGCCTTGACCAGCAGCTCGACGATCTGCAGACCAAGTTTGCTCGCCTATTGGCTGAGCTGGAGTCCAGTGCACTCAAGATTGCCTACCGAATAGAAAGGCTGGAGTGGCAGACTCGAGAGTGGCCAGTACCCGAGGACCTGGTCGAGGCTGATATTGACAGTGAGCCTGAAGAGGGAACTTCCAAAGATGGAGGTGGTAGAGCTGACCAAGAGGGACTCCCAGGTCCAGTATGACCCCATGCCCTTGCCAAGGACTCCCACTCCAAGGGAATCTAGGGTTGTAGGAAAGATTGCCTGCAGATGCTCTGCCTTCCTGTTTGCTGTGTCAGAGAGACAGGAATGAATTGGCCCGTAGGAGCCCAGCTAGTGATGTGGAAGGATAGCACACACTGATCCCCCCACTTAGTGGTACATACACACACACATGCACACACATGCATACAAAATTACACATGCCCATGCTGGCTAAGTCTATATATTCTACATGAAATGCTCTGGAGTCTTTATTCTCAAAGCATATAGGTTTTCTCATAAGCATGGGTGACTTATACCCACATAACATACGCACATTTGGTTAGCTACCTCCTGAACATATACTGACAGTCATATACCAATAGATACCATCCATAGGTGTGTACAAGCTTATGAAAA
>NDGN011306941.1:0-11008 GCA_002564285.1 Tympanoctomys barrerae
TATAGTTTCATTCTCTTAATGAATGGAATGGTTTGTTCAAATGGTGTTTTTAAATAGGACCTCCAGTCCGCACCTTATACAGCAATTAACCACTAAGAAGAATGTACGCAGTGTGTTAATTATTGAATCTGTCCTAGCAATTTGATTTGAAACTGTCTAATTGCTAATTGTTTATCAATAAAATTCTGGGAAAAATAAATAAATAAAATAAAATGCAAAAAAGACTGCTATATTGAAATGCATATGGCTCCCATTAACTTTGTAATATTTATATATTTATTATCATATATTTATGAAGAGATGAAAGCAATTATTTGGTCACATGTGATTGCATAATTCATATCCATGTTTGTACAATGTTAAGAGATATTGACTGGGCTTTGAAAGAAACACAGTGACCCACATTCACACTCTCCTATGCATATGGAACAAGGGCCCTGTGCATCGTGCATGGGGGGCAGAGAATCAGCTGAGGTGGGCACAGAAAGGAAAGCTTCCTCTCTTTGAGGACTGTGCCCGGCAGTGCTGCTTAATTTGCATCTTAAGTTAGTGTCTTGGTCACTTTTCTCTCTTTTCTAAGATAAATACCCAACACCAAAAATTAAGGAAAGAAAGGGATTTTTTTTTTTGCCCACATTTTATGGAGGATTTTGTCCATAGTCAGCCAGTGCCAAGGCAGGGTGGCCCAGCACCAGGGCAACAGCTGAAGGCAGCAGAAGACAGCAAAAGCAGCAAGAGCAAAAGCATGGAGAACAGGCCTCTTTTTCTCCCTTACATGCCAAACAGGCTACCCCACCCCTAGGTGGTGTAACTCTCAAGCCATCTCCATGCCCTTCTCTACCACAGGGTGTGGATTGTACAACATGAGGATCCTAGCGCCCTGCTGAGTTGCTTAATTAAACGTCTACACTTCTATAATTAGCACAATGAACAATATCAGAGAGCTGCAAGAACATGCCCTTTTCCCCCCAGGATGTAGAGCTGGTGAGTAACTCAGTTAAGCTTCTAGACTCCTCAAATTTGTGTAATGTATCAACCATAACAGTCAGGCTTGGTGTGCTAGTGACAGTGACACAGTGAAGAGGTCTCTTTTTCTGAAAATAATTGCCATTCTTACACTATGATTTGCACAATCGGTTGATGCATTTTGGGTATCAAAGCACCAGCAATAGTAGACTCCAACTACTCTGAGTACCTTAACTGGCATACAGTTCAGCTCTGACCTGAAGAAGGCATAAAAGGCTGTTTGCTTGCTTTTTGTTTTGTTCTTTTATTTCTTTCAATCTGACAGGTAACCCAAGGGTTGAATAGGGAATATAATGGTTAACACAATCAGTTTAAAAAATACTGAGGCCATATGCTTCAACCAAGAACACATAGTTACAAGATACAGTTAATAAACTTCAGTCAAGAGCCTAGTCACAAGACCATCCTTTATACACATATTTTTCTCACCCTTTCATTATACATTTAAATTCATTACCCCAAGATGGGAATCCCGCTCATTGGTAAAGTGCCTTCTTACCTTGTGTCAGTCCTAGGGTCAGTCCCCAGCACTAACGCAGCAAATATATGAATTGTCCTTAAAGAAATTAAAATGTTTCTGAATCCATAATTCTGAGTTCTGATACAAGATTCTGACACACAATGATCTACTTCTGCAATTATTCCTAGTTTAATAAAAATTTTTAAAGTCTAAAAATGAAAACCCCTCGGCTGGCCAAATAACTCTGTAGATTAAAGAGACTGCAAGCAGGTGGAGGGGCCAGGGGTTCGATCCCCAGGCCTGCTGTGCTAGTCCTGCCCCCAGGATGCACTGAGACTGCGATTGAGACTGGGCATGGTGGCGAGCCCCTATAATCCCAGCACCTGGGAGGCTGTAAACAGGAGAATCATCACGAGTCCAATCTAGTACTGAGACCCTGAACACCCTGTAGACCCTTCCCTAAAATATTGAAAAAATAAAAATAATTTAAAAATAAAAATAAATAAAACTGAACACCATATTCCATTTAACCTCTAAATAGCCTCTGTATCAGGCAAAATTAGAATTTGTTTACTTTGTTGATGACAAATATTCATAAGGACATTATTAGTCAGAAATACTTAAATTATTTAGATTGTATTTCTTGTTGAATTTGATACAGTTTTTCAAATAAGAAAACATGTCTGTGCACACACACACACACAAACATACACACACTACACATCTGCATTTCTCTTACAATTGCATGAAAGATTATTTGGGTAAGAAATATTCATTGTGTTCTTACATCCAGAGAAACAGAATTATACTCTTAGAAAGTTGCATGCCAGTTATGCAGTGTATATATGCATTCCTAAGATGTTCTCTGATGGCTTCCTAAGTTGCATGGATCTGACAGAGCACATTGTTCCAGTTGTCATAATATACAGAGAAAAGACTCTGCACAGAATCATTCGGGTCATGGCATTTGTAATCTTTGGAAGTGGCAAGACGAAAACAATCTCACATTTGGAAAACTATCAGAGCAAGGTGGCATGGAGAACAGTACCATGGAGAATAAAAGACTTAAAGAATTTTAAAGCTAATACAGAAAGGAGGAATAAATTTAGAAGGAATAGTAACAGGTGTGTTCATTACATTTTTAGGTAAAATTTTATTCTGTAATGAAATATTAGGTAGTATTCACTAATACTTTTATCGCAACACAGGCAACTGCAAGTTTCAGGTAGCCATGCAGGAAGAATTGGATAAAGCTAAATAAGATGATGAGGATGAGGGTGATTATGTTGATGATTTTTAGGCTAAGTATTTGATATTTTTGTCTATAAAAATCAATCTAGCCTGAACTTATAGGGGAGAACATTGTTACTTTATTATTTACAGAAATAGTAAGTAGAAAAATATAAGTAAAACATTACCAATTCTAGATGGCACTATGGAGAATATAGTTTAGGGGCAAAGAATGAATTTAAATTTTTAAACTCAGATTCTTCTCCACAAAGCAGCCCATTGATGTTTCCATTGATGGATCTACAGATAAATAATCTGGTCTCACTATTCTTGGATGCCTATTTGCCCATGAGGACAAGTCCACCTTACGATGAGTGGTCATTTCAGTGTGACCCCTGCTGTCTGGCTTCTCCCAGGATTCTCCCACTTTATGTTCTGTACATGCCAAAATGTGATTTATGAACTCTGATTTTGGATATGTTCTGTGTAAACTGATAGCCTTCCACTGGGGTGAGTTAGGATCCCATATCCACAGGACATTTAACATCCACAGGCAATTTCCACAGTCATAATCAAGCAGTTGTTATTCAAATGCTGTGAGCAGACCCAGAGGGGTTGCTAAACATACTGCTGCAGTAAGTAGCCCAACCTCCTTCCTTGGATGCCTAACAAGTTTTATGACTCTAAACTGTCAGCAGTGGTAAAATCGAGTGACACTGTTTAGGAATGAATAAATTTTCCTTTGAATGAAACTTTCTCTCTTTTTTATATATTTGGTATAGGGTTTACAGTGTCTCACTATGTAGATCGTACTTGTAGTAATTCTCCTGTTTTCAGTCTCCCAAGTACTGAGATTATAGGTGCATGCCACCATACCCAGTCTCGTCAGTTGCAATTTTCTTTATTCCTCCAGAATCAACTCCAGTGTTACCTTTTCCCTAAAGCCTCCCTGATTATAATGGATCTCAGTTGTGTGCTTTTGTTTTCAGCATACTACAGATGTGATTGTGTTCTGGTGCTGCCTACATGTGCAACCCCCACCAGGCTGAAGAGTGTAAGGATGGGGCTTGCCTCCTGCCTGTGAGCAGCTTCCTGTCTGGCCCATGATGAGCATTAGACAGAACCAAATATCATAAACCAACAAATTAAAGAACAGAGCTTTTTGATTATGGCCCCAGTCTGTATTTGGCGAGCTGTATGACATGAAGAGCAGAGGAAAGTTGTCCATGACTACATGTCGTGGATGCAGAGAGCAGAGATAAGCTTGAAAGGCAGGGAGCCCATCTGGGCCACATCTCCGGTGCCCACTGTGAGCCAGACATCACCTCCTCACACCAAATCAGCCATGGCAACCTAAATCCAATCTCCAACAAAACACGTGGGAGTTTTAAGGCAACTTTAGATCTAAACCATAAGAGAGCCCTGGGAGTTGGTAAAGTTTTTTGGCAATGGTAGGCACACATCACTTTATGCTTACTATTATTCAATATTGTGAAATTTTATGATGATTTTCTTCATTTCTGTCAAGAACAAAAGAAAAGCCATGCAATTATGAATTGAATGAGTTATTAAATTAAATGCAAACCATTTGAGCAATGGGTATATTAAAGTAAGAACTGGATAAATATTATTTCTAAATATTGGTTCTTTCTTTTACAGATTTTACTAAATATTAATATACTATAAATTTAATTATAATCTATAGAGGCAAAAAATCACATTACCATATGTTCCTCAGTGATTCAGAATACTCCTGAAATGTTTCCCCTATACGCAGCTGACATTCTCAGAAAAAAAATCTTATACTTATAAAGAATTGTTATGCTTTTAGTTTTTAAGATTTTGTTGGCCAATTTAAATATATGACAAAGTAATTTTTGTTTTTAAAAATTCATAATTATCACTCTTGAAATCTTAAACCTTCAGATTTCAATATTTATGCATTACATATTTTAATCTAAATGTAAATATTTCCTTTTCTACATTAATAAAATTGGTCATTGGGTTTGAGGCTATTGAACAGCTTGAATTTATTTGGCTTTGCACAAGTGTAAATAATCACATTCCATTTTCCTGCTATGGATTTTTAGTAAATTTTGAAAGAAGTATAATATGAATGCATTCCCACCTCTATCCAAATAAAATCATCAAATTATAATTTTAGTATTGAGTTGGGAGCTACGGCATGTTATAAGCAGTAAGGTCGCGCACATCATTCTGTCCATAAACACTTAGGGCCACATGATTTTACGTGATTATAATAATGAACTCTAGATGCTTAAGTAAATACTTAAGATCTGACATTAGTTTATTGAATTAATGGCTTGTGACACGAGGACAGGGACTCTAAATGAGTTCATTTCTGGCAAGCATTTCAACATCTCGAAAGCCCCCAACCTTATCAGACTGGTGAATTACTTGAGTCTAAAAATATTAAGCAAAAATGTAATAACCACTCTCTAGAGATGACTGATTCTTCCTGGTTTGGTTATGAGAAAAGAAAATATAACAGGTGAATCAAGTGAATAAAAGAGATAATCAAATTCCATGTGTCAGTAAACTCTCAGATCCATTCTTATGTTATCATAATTGCATTATCCAGACTGTGTGTGAGTAGCGGAGCAGAAATCCTCCTGCCTTCAATCTTATTATCCAGCAAAGAAAAATAAAACAATGAGAAAAAAACCTAAAGAGTAAATATGAAAATAACTGGACAGATTCTGGACTGAAAGAGCATTGTCATGAAATCCTTTTTATAATATTTTATCTCCTTCTTTTGCTCTTTCTTTCCTCCTGTTCTTTTATTTGTACCTTCCCACTCTTATTCCCATTCATTTCTCCTGCCAACATGCAAGACATTATTAAGATGATTCTTTTCCAACTCCTTAGTGTAAATGTACATCTTAGAAAGGAAAAGCGGTAATGTATATTTTGAGGAAATTGAGGTCCATATCAGTCATGGATATCTGTCGATCTTTTTTCTTCTAGTACCATTCTTGTACCATTCTTCTTTTTAAATTAATCAGACCCTGGCTTTACCTTGAGGATAAAAAATATCTTATTACTATACCAATCTGTTTATTCCACTCTTTAACAATGGTACTTATTTTCACAATAGACATGTCAATTTTGTAAGTCTTGAGACTTGTGTTAAAATTTTGAAGGGAATGGAGTTTACCCTTTGTGAATTTTATCTAGTAACATATAAATCTGGCATTTCGAGACCTATTTTGAGAAATCCAAGCTGAAAGTCCATCTGCAGAGAACTATGACATAGAGAAATCAGAGATGATATAGTGGGAAAATGTCTTTGTGTGTATGTATGTATGTGCTATTTAGTCACCAGCAATACCGATTTCTAAAATTATCTGCTTATAGACCATCCATATATATTTTAATTAATTAGTTCCCTTTTTTAGTTTTTTAAGCATTTTTAGTTAATGTATTTAGCCAGTGTCAAGTTTGACTACAAGCAGCAGAGAGTAGAAGATTCAGTTTATATTTTCTCAGGTGATGAGAAGGCTGAGGACAGCTACTGTGCCTGATCAGCAATGTGCCCCAGAGCCTACCAGGATCACCATGCTCCTTTCTGTGCAAGCATTTTCTCAACTATCACTGTGAACAAGGCTTTCTTCTCTTTAGTTTCAGAAGGTGTGGCCATCTACTCAAGTTCAGTGCCTCAACTCAGCCTACCACTCCAGGCACAGGGCCACGACTGAGAAATTCAGCAGCAGGACTGCTGCCCACACCTGACAAAACACCCAGCACCCAGTCAAAAAGGGGTTCTCTTGAGACCTGGATGGATTCTGCCTGTCAGGTGTGGAGCTTGCTTGGGATCCAAGCCCTTTCCTTGCCTTCTAATTCTTCCATATGGAGTGAGAATGTGGACTGTCCAGCTGTCCAGCCATTGCTTCTGGAAGCAGGTCCAGCCTGGTTTCACAAGCGCACAGGGGAGTTTTGCTTCAAGATGATTTAAAACTCAAATTCTGCACATACTTTACTTAGCACATTGATGAGACTGAGTTGATACAGAAATGGGTGAAGACCTTGGTGCCATTAGGATGGATGTGAATATCCTGTATTTTGGAGGGACAGACAATTTGGGGTTTCAGAGGTGGAGTACTGGAGGGAAAATATTGTTCCTCAAAATTCTTATGTGGAAGCTGTAACCTTTGGCAGTTCAGAATAGAGCTCTTTTGAAAAGAGTCATTAGAATGTCTGAGTACAGAAGACTCCAGAGGCAGGCGCACAATCAGTCATTCCAGTTTCATTAAAAGAACAGACTAAAGCACGTGGAGAGAGCGTGGTATTTGCTTTGCTTGTATTTGTGTCCTTCACTATTCAGGCTTAGAGCATTGAAACTTAAGGGCCAATGTTCTATTCGTCCTTTAAGATGCATTTAACTCTACAGTGTGTTCTTTAAGAGGCAAGTACACTACTAGAGTTTCTCACTTGTGCGTGAGATTGAGGCCTCATGAAAGAGGCTTAAGCAAGCATTTGACTGGCTTGCTCTTCTTTCTGCTTTCCCTGTGTGAGGACAGAGCAGTCCTCACCTGTGGAGAACACAGCAAATACCATCTTGGAAGTCAAGAGTAGCCTTAGGCAGAAAGGAGGACCTGGTAGAACCTTGGTCTTGGGCTTCTTAACCTTTAAAACCAGAAGAAATAAATTTTATTCTTCACAACCTACCTTGTCTCTAGCATGCTGTTATCATAACACAAATGCTATGAGGTGGTCTGTCTTTATTTACATATATATGTGTTACATTTACAATGCTTTGTACTTTTGCATGTTGACAACTCATTGTACTCTTGTAAATATATAACTCTTGTACCACAGAAATTTCAAAGCAATTGTGGAGAACACTTAGTATCTCACCAATTTGTTACATGTGCTTTTATTGTTATAATTATTATATTTTAATGTATTCAGTACAGGGTCTGCAGCAGGGCCTCACTACACAGATCGGACTCATAGTGATCCTCCTGCTTTTAGCCTCCCAAGAACTGGGTTATAGGCATGCACCACCACGCCCAGTCTCAGTCCCGCCTCAGCTCACTCCAGGGGTGGGGCCAGCACTGCACACTGGGGATTGAACCCTGGTCCCTGCATCTGCTTAAGCAGGCACTTTAATCCACTGAGATATTTGGCAGCCCTATTATTATACTTTCCAATGTATTTGGTAAAGGGTCTCACTATGCAGCTCAGACTACTACTGATTGTCCTATTTTCAGCCTCCCAGTGCTGTGGCTACAGGCATGAACCACCATTTGTGGTCTTGGTGGCCAGTTCAGTGCACACAGGGGCAGGGCCAATGGAGCATGTGGTGCCAGGATTGAACCCCAGTTCCTGTGCTTGATTAAGCAGGTGCTTAGACCACTGAGCTATCTCACTGGCCCTTGTTACATGTGTTTTAAGTATGTAGCATCTTTTAAACTTCTTTACTATTATATGTCTGCAATGCATAACAAATATATTCATTGTGCGGTACTTGTCTGTGTGCATAAATCATCTTGATCCTTTATTTCACTTCCTCTCTCCTTCCTGCAGTGTCCTCCAGGTCTATTCTCATCTCTACAAAATCTATCTCATTTTAAAGACAAAAGTGAAAATAATTAAGCATGCAACATCTCAATACCTGGTCATTTCTTTAATTTCTCCCTTATGAGAATGTTTCCAACCTTTTATTTAATTTGCCTTACTGGTGACGTTGGGTTTCAATGTCTTTCTTTCGTAGATCTGGAGAAACTTGTAGGCAGCCCACACTTTGTCTTGGGCTAGGCTAGGTTTCCTTTGAGTTACTTCTCTAGGAACCCAGTAGGCACTTGCAGGACTACTCCCTAATGCAGGGAAAGGAACATAGCTACTGCAATGACGTCATCTGTATTCATCTCTCTGTCTTTGTTTCATTTGTTATTACTCTTTATTTTTCATGTAAGAAAAAACAATCCATGTGTAGTATTCTCAAATTTTATTTTCTAAAAGCCCTGCCTTGCTCTAGATTTAAATAGGGCTTTGTAGGAATTGTGCAAAGAATTTTTGTTGGAAACCCACAAGCCTGTTGCAATAATTTAAGAAATATATTTAAATTTTGCTTCCTTTGTATATACATTTATATTGCTTCTAAATATGCTAGGCCTGCCAGATAGCTCAGAGGATTAAAGTGCCTGCTTAGGCAGATGCAAGGACCGGGGTTCGATACCCTGGATGCCTTGCTAGCCATGCCCCCAGGACATGCTGAGACAGGACTGAGACTGGGCATGGTGGTGCATGCTTGTGATCCCAGAGCTTGGGAGGCTGAAAACAGTAGAATCACTATGAGTCCGAGGTGTGTAGTAAGACCCTGTACTAAATATATAATAATTCATAAATAAATATGCTTAACTGTTTTCCTTCCTCACATACTTGCTGTCATCATGAACACAAGATATTCATTTAGAATATTTGTATATCTCTATAAAATGAAGAAGAATCAATGTTGTCAGTGTATTGTTTTTAAACCAGAAATTGTTTTGAGTTAATAATAGAAAAATATTAATGTTGAATAAAGTAGGAAAAAAGAATGCCTTTATATTAGCTCCATGTTCTTCACTACTAAAAGTCTATCCAGTTGTCTCTAATTGTCCTTCAGCAACATGTTTAAACAGCTACAAAATGAGAACAAAACATAGAAGAATAACTCCAGTCTTTCATTAGGTCATATCAGCAGTGACACCATATTTGTCCTGTGCTTTAGTCTCACCTAATGTTCACTGTGCTTTTCTGGAATGCCCAGGCAAATACTCAGATCAAGTTCCATGTCGTGTTAGTCACTTGGCACTGTCATAATGGTACAACAGCAACAGACTGGTGAAGGAAGCGGGGAAAGCAGGCTCCAAGCATGACCTTGTACATCTGTACCTACCTATCTCCAATGCTTTTCTGTATCATCTCATTTAGTCTTCACTTAATTTCTAAGCTAATGGCACTATTAGCATGCTCGCTGCAACAGATTAACAAACTGAACTTTATAGCAATAAAACGTATTTCCAATGTTGTCATAATTACAAAGCTTGGAGTTCCAGCACTGACAATCTGCAGGTTACCGTTTTGTACTGTGAGCTGTTACACTTGTTGTCCTTGGTCTCCCATGCAGACTTCATCATGGCTAATTAGCTACTTGTGAGGTGTTGTCTTTTGCCTGAATTTTTCACTAGTCACAGTGAAGCCTGAACTTGATGTTGGTTAAGACAGAGATTTGGCTTTGCATTGTTTCTGCAAAACACTTCTTGGCACCTTCTCTTTTCTGCAACTTCCAACTGAATATTTCTTACCTCTAACTAGACAGTTGTCTCCCTTATGTTTCAAAAATCATCATCACAACTATTTAGAGGACCAAACAGGTCATAAATTTCACAAGCTTCAACCATTTTGTGGGCAATGTTGGTTTTCACTTGTGCTCATAATGCCTTGACCCAATCATAGGGGTTTCAATTTCTGGTCAGACAAAGATGCAACACAACTGCTTTTCATTACAATCATCAAGACTAGAAGGAAGGTAGAAAGTTTCCAATTTCATTAAAAAATATTGACAGTCTTATATATGTATAACATAAACAGATTAAACAATATTCATATGTCTACTGATCCAAGAGGGAGAGTTACGAATGGAGATATACTGGAAATGGCACTGGCTTCTACAATAGAGATTTCTTTTTTATTAGGACTAATAGAAAAGATTCATCCTATTAAATGGATCTTGATACAATCTTTTCCTTATCAGCAACATCATTGTCATGATGAGAGACTATGTCATCTTCTAGAACATTCAGATTAACATCATATATTGTACACAAATAAGTCATGAAGTCACAATAGAAGTAACATTTAAACTCAACCACCTGATACTTAAGTAAAACACTGAAAATAGATGAGGGATTCATGAAAACAAATTGATTCAGATTAGTTACTCATAGATAATTCTAGCACTAATAAAGCTCATTAGTCAACCTCACTATAGATGGAAGGCAGTATAGCATGAATTGGGAAGAAGACAAACCAAATTTAATACCATCTGTAGCCACTCTCCCTTCCACACTAGTGAAAGGGTATTGCCAGCTATAAAGGGAAAGTAGTCCCCAGCAAACCAAGCCAGCCCCGCCCTCACGGCAAGCTGTGACAGGGCTGAGACTGGGCTTGGTGGAGCACCCATGAAATCCCAGCACTTGGGAGGCTGAAAACAGGAGAAATACTGTAAGTCCGATCTACATAGTGAGACCTGTAGACCTCGTACTATATATATATATATATAGA
>NDGN011306950.1:0-14283 GCA_002564285.1 Tympanoctomys barrerae
TCCCTCCCTCTTCTCCTCTCTCTCTCTCTCTCCCTCTCTCTCTCTCTCTCTCCCTCTCTCTCTCTCCCTCTCTCTCTCCCCCCTTCTCCCTCATTCAGCTGTATGTTCACTGATATGTTTGCAATCCCCAGAGCCCATCATAGTGGCTGGCACATGTTAACTGTTCAATAAAAGAAAATTAAGTTGGATGGGCTGTGTGTGGTTTCAACTTTTAATACCACAATGAACAAATGTTTCAGTTTCTTCTCATTAACATCGAAAGCACCCATGAAGTGTCACACTCTGCATGTTTCCAGGGATGTAAATAAGCGTGAGTGGCCAGTGTGGAAAGGGGACAGACCTGCCGCCCAGCGACTGGCCGCTCTTGCAGGCGCGAGGAGATGGAGCCCTCCCTGAGCAGCACGCACGGAGGGCGGCGGGTGGTCTTAGAGGCTGAGCCGTGAAGGGCGGCTGGGCCGCGCGGTGCTGAGGGTAGCGATGCGAGTGCGATCTGGCAGGGTGAGAAGTCACGAGTCACCGAGCAGAAGGCAGGAGTGACGGGCACAAGTGAGGCCGGATGAAGAGGTCAAGGGTGATGCTCAAAGATGCCTAAGAAAAGCACACTCTCTTCTGTTCTTCTCTACACTCTGGTCATTGTGATTGCTGGATTTTTTGGTCAGTGAGACCAAGACCTACATTCCCGATGCAGAGAAATTTCAGATCCTCAAGTTGAATAATGTACTCTTCATCCTTTCAGGAATGTTCATTTGTTGTCTACGAAATACGAAGTACTGGGATAGTACAGACTTAAGTAAGATCCAGTGCCCGCCTTCGGAGAGTCCAGCATGGCGAGGAGGGCAGCGCGCCAAGGCGTGAAGCACAGGGTGGCAGGCGGTAGGGCAGCAGCTCTCAGGACTCCTCGCTCTCCTGAGCACGACTGGCGAGCCCCAAGTCCTTGGTTTGTGAGGGTTACACACCTCAACAGCAAGTACATGGCAAATACCAAAGACTTGCTAATTAAAGCCACAAAGCAGTTACCTGTTAACATGAAATATTATATTTACTAAAAGTTTAGTAAGAAGAGTGTCAGTGCTTACGCTTCTCACAAGCCTGTCTGCTGGGCTTGATGGTGCGGAGGTTCTCTAGACTCTGCTTCGATACTCAGTCAGCTGCCTTGCAGTGCTTTCACTGAAGTACACAGAGAGGGACAAGCCTTACACAGCTGTGGGGCTGGCGAAAGGCACTATTTCGGTAACCTTTTTAGGTAATTGCGGGTGTTTTTCTTTCATACCACCCTAAGTCTTGCCAGTGTGTAGTTTCTTAAAAGTTAGTTGTAACGTGGAATCTGCAGCCACTCACCACAACCATACTGTGTCACACGAAACTTACGGGTCTTGTGCCTTGAATGGATGTTTAATCAGGCATTATTTTATAACATCAGACTTTAGTCATTTGGAAATGTGGTTTGCTGAGTGAAGGAAGGGTGCACTTCATTAGAAGGCATCAATGCGTAACATAAATATGACACCATAAACCATTCGGAAGATCGTTCGTATCGCCACTAACCCCGCTGGAAAAGTCTGGGAGTTCCGTGGAGCCGCCAGACTCATCACAATGAATTCTAAATTTCTAATTTTGCTTGAAAGTCTAGTCTTCATCACTGACAACAAATGCCACCAAACATTTTCTTTCAAGGTAGTACTTAAAAAGTGAGTGATCATTTCACACATTGTCTAGAAATGTCTCCTGTTACCCAGGTCTGAATGGCACAGGGTTAAGTGCTTCCTTCTTTTATGTAAAGATTCATTCCGCGTACAGGCAGGCCAACCGCGCACTCCTTTCTCTAAGACTTCCATAGAAGAGAACCCCAGTACCCCACCTACAAAGTGCTTTATATTTTTTCCCATTTCTTCCCCTAATTAAAAAATAATGTGCACTGAAGTGTGAAGTATAATTAAGTTAGAGGACTTTGCCATTCTGTTCTTTAAGTAAAACACAATTTACTTTGTGTTTTAAAAAATTTAATTTTTTAAATTTAATTTAAAAAATGTATCTGTAAGAGTGACCTCGGGGGGAAGGCGGCAGCCACAGGCATGGTTGGCACTGCCACCACACGTGCCCAGAGTCAGCAACTTCACTCGTCTCTGCTTTTCAGCATCAGGCCAAAGTCAGCGCTGCTCCAGGATAAGCCAGTGGAATGAAGCCAAGCTGCTCCAGGCTTCGAGCATTTCAGCACCAGATCTTGCATCAGATGTTCACATAAAATATGCTCTTCTCTGAGGATTAGTGTATGATGGTGCTGGACAAGAACAGCCCAAGTGGTCCTGCCTGTGCCCGCTTCCATTTGTAGGGCAAAGGGTAGGTCTGCTGGAAATGACAGAGCAGCCACGTCCTCACGCTTCCTGCTGAACTTCTAGCTCAACAAGCTTCTGTGCTGTTGGAAAGCGTCGGTACGAGAACGGACGCTTGCCCTGGCGCTTCATCCGGGACTTCCTGTGACGTAAGGCCATGAAGGGTGCGTCTGTTGCTGTTTGTGTGTCTCCAGCTAATGAAGTTTGGTAACTTGCCCTGTAAGCCATGTCTGCAGCTTCCAGTTGGAAAGATGCAAATAGTCGGCTTTGACTCTTAGGAGCCCATTACATTATGTTTAAAGTATTTAAATTCTTTATCTTTAGACTCTGATCTGTTCCCATATATTTTCTCGCATTTTCCTTTGTATATTGAGAGTGAATTAGCAATGCTAGTCTGGTTCAGAATACAGTTCTTATTTCTAATAAATTCCTGCCTTTCTTTACTATGTGCATGTTGAATAAATAGTGAAAGAATACTGGTTTACCCCATTTGAGGGCTGATGCCCATCTGTGGCAAGCACCTCAGCTATTGTGCATGGTGAAGGCGCTGCTCCGGGCTGTGGGCTGACGTTAACTCTTTTCTTCAGAACACTGATGCATTTGCTCATTTCTGCACTGCCCTCCTGGACCCCAAATTCGGGTGTCCAACCAGGGCAAGAGCAGCGGCTTTAGCTATAGAATGAAGCCAGGTCAGGTCTCGCCCTGCTTGAGTGGCCCTGTCACCGATAAGGCACAGCACAGAGTTCAGGCTGAGTGTGACGTCAGCAGCCTGCAGAGTAGGTCTCCACTGTAGCAGCCCTGAGAGGAGGAGGGGTCTAGGGCTGGCGACTACACAGATGCATGGGAAGCCTGTGATCAACAGACTCAATATGCGGATTCTTTCAAAGTGATTAGGACCAGTTTACATGCTAGCCTCTGACCAAGTGTCCTGCATAAGAAGAGTGATAACTGGTTTATTTGCCACCACAACAAAAAAGATCACAGCATATAGCAAGGTCAAAGGGGCTCCAGGCTGACAAGGAGAGCCCTGAGCCCCATGGTCACGTGGGAACGCTCTGAACGTGTCCCCCCTCACGCTGTCCCAACCGGGATTGGCAGTGCTCCTGCAGGAGGACTCATGGCCCAGCCCAGCATCACTACCCAAGGGATTGAGCTGTAGTTCCCTGAGGGCTAGCCTAGCATGCATGAGGCCCCAGGCTCAATACCTCATGCTGAAAGGAGTGGAAAATAGGTAAGAATTATTGGGCTGGGGAAACAGCTTGGTGGTCTAAGTGCCTGCCTGGCTTCGATCCCCAGTACTGCATGCTGAGTGGCACCCTGCAACCCCAGGGAACATGCAGGCCACCCAAACCAGGCCTGTTGGTGCACACCTGTAATCCCAGTGATGGGGAGGCTCAGGAGGGGGATCACTATGAGTCTGGGCTGCATAGCGAGACCCTGTACCAAATAGAAAGAAGTATCATTCAGGTAGAAGAAAAGTTAATTTTAATAAGCAATATTTGCTGACTTTGAAAACTAAATTTAGGTAGGCTTTTTTTTTTTTTTTTTTTTTTTTTGGTACCAGGAATTAAACTCACAACTTTGCACTTGCCAGACAGGCACTGTGCCACTGAATTATATTCCTGGCCCTGAAAACTAACTTTGGATGAGATGAAAATTTGTTATTTGAATACACTAAAAATTAGACTCAAAAGACACATTTGCATCTTCTCTAGATGAAAATTTTGAAGAAACAAATTTCAACAAATGAAATTGGAATGTGTTTTGGGAAAACACTAGAAAGTACTGTTGTAATATGCTAAGCGAAGTGTTAGTCTCCTGACACCTCCAAGGCTCTGATTCATGATTACATTTTGTACTCAAGCACACATCTACACCTTCCTCCCTTTGCTTCTTTATAATCCAGCGAAATACCAGCCTTGCCTTTCCTAGAACACTGCTGAGAGCACTGACTTGTCATCCCAAGCGACCTGCTAGTGTCTTGGCTTGTACTTTCCTTTTTTTTTGCGGAACCGGGGATTGAACTCAGGCCCTTGCGGTTGCCAGGGAAGTGCTTATTCCACCGAGCCATCTTCCTGGCCCCTTTGTTTTGTATTTCTAATGTGTGGGCAAGTCCTCCCATTCTTTGTTTTTGATTTTTTTTTTTTTTCCAGAACTGGATTAAACTCAGGCCCTTGTGCTTGCCAGGCAAGCGCTTATTCTACTGAGCC
The DNA here is from genome assembly GCA_002564285.1 of Tympanoctomys barrerae. Lineage (NCBI taxonomy): Eukaryota > Metazoa > Chordata > Mammalia > Rodentia > Octodontidae > Tympanoctomys > Tympanoctomys barrerae. The sequence goes on from NDGN011306950.1 coordinate 4,541, forward strand.
AGCTTCCCAGCCCCAATCCTCCCATTCTTCCTCTGCCCCAAACTCCAATTGACATCCCCATGCCCAGCCCATAGCTGCTTTTTCCCACCTGGCAAACAGCCTTGCTGAATCCTGGGTGGCAGGCACTGACCAGACCTGCACACAAATGCTCCTGTTGAAAGCAGCGCCAACCCAACGCAGGTGAGGGACAAAGGCTTCAAAGAGGAGCCTTGCAATTCCGCACAGAAGGGGTTTCACACAGCTTCAGTTAACAACTACACCTCAGGGGAAGAAAGGGCCGGACTGCGAGGCAATGCCACAGAAGCGGCATCCGCCCTTCTTTCCTTCCTTTCTCTGTGCATTTGGCACAAAACCTGCCCAGAGCAGCAGTTCTTTGATAATCGCCTGGACCGTGACTGCTGCCTGTTTCACTTCTGCCTCGCATCTCTGTCATTCATGGAGATCTGAGTGCTCTGTGTGCATCAGGCTAGAACTGTGCTGCGCCTGGACATGCGTGCACGCGCGCACATGCACCCGCACACGCACACATGCCCTACGGAACAGAATTGTTTGGCTGAAAAGATTCTGGCAACTTCCCAAAGCTTGCAGGCAGGTCACGTCTGTCTCCGTCTCTTTGCTCTTTGTGTTCCTTCTCTGTCGTCCTCATTGCAGTCACCTGCTTGTGTGTGACAGTGGCAGAGGCCTTCTTGCCCTAATTGTTAGGTTTTTGAGGAAATTGAGAGTGGTAGGAGAGTAGTGGCTGATTAAGGAAAGAGAATAAAAATTTTAAGTTTTTAATAATGTTGAAAAATTACTTTTTACTCTCTCAACCCAAAGAAGAGAACAAGAAGATGTTTTCAGCCTTATGTGGGCCTAATTCAGAAGGAAGGAGGCAAGTCCATTGTGGGCAAAGGCAGCCTTTCATGAGCAGGTGGGTGGGACACTGATGACCCTCCATGCCGTCCCCCACCTACTCCTAGTGCTGCGGAGCACCATCGCGTTATTTTCCCTCCCAGGCTCTCCCCTGCCTTCTGTTCTGCCTTTACTCCTCATGATTGGGCCCTTTCCAACTCTTCTGTCCCCCTCCTGGTCTCTGTTGTCACAGAGGTGGATGGAAGCCAGGCTGAGTATGGTCCTTTGCAACACCAGTAGCCACCCCAGTTGTTAGGGAAAAGCTGGCACTAAGCAAGGCCCTTTGTGGTGAGCTCTGACCCTGCCCACCTCTCGGAACACTGGGTCAAGCTTCCTTTTCTCTGTATTCAGTGAGGTTGAAGATGACAGATGTGGTGCGACTCACGCCATGGATGAGTCGGGTCACAACAAACCTTTCCCATAGACAGTTATTTGCGGTAAGGGCAAGCAGTCCCTGGCATCTGCAGCGGACAGCCAAAGGGCATCCCAGCTCTGAGTTCTTGTCTCTGTGCTCTCACAGGAGGCGGAGAGCTGGCTGAATTACAGCCCAGAGTCTGGGTGTCATGAGGCACAATCTGCGCCCTATCACTTCTTCGTTAAATGATCTTGGAATAATTCTGGGCCTGTGCTGTGGTTTTCAGGGTACATGTTCCATTTCAGAGAACTATTTCTGGTAGAGTTAATAAACTGCAGGAGAAAACTTCTACACTTTTTGCCTCCAAATAGGACCACATAGTGGGCCAACTGCCCGAACCACAACCCTGAACTCCAAAAGACTTTGTTTCCAAAAGTCCCGCCCTGTCTTGGGCTCCTGGTGGAGCTGTTGAGAGAGGCATGAGGTAAGCTCTAAGCCAGAGCCTAGAGCTTGGGGCAACAGCAGCATTCCAGACAGAGGCCAGCATGCCCTTAAGCTCTTTCCGGTCCTCCTTCTCAGCCCTCAGAAATTTGTTCACATGGCTGCATCTTGTTTCTTGCAAACTTTATAGAAGTGAGGCATTGTAGACCCATGAGCTGACTGCTGTCTGCAGCTCAGCTTCTCCTCGTCCACTCCCCCTTCTGAATGCATGAGAGCGATCTAAGGCAAGGAGGTAGAGACGGACTTAACTGGGGTTTAGTGGAATAAATCTGTGTGACCCAGGGTCACTTCCGTGCATAGTTCTGTGCTGGCCGTCTTGGTGTGGGGATGGTTTGTAGGTACATGTGTACTGACTCGCATGGTGATGTGACAGGAGGGGACAAAGCCAGCATGGGACAGCATCCAGCAGAGCTTAGCTGTGAGGCCTTGAGGGCGGCAGAGTGAGTCAAGGTGTAAGTGGGTAGAGCCAAGGAAAATCTAGATTGCACTGTAAATGCAATCTTACAGTGCAGACGATGTTTACACTGTAAGTTAAAGGGTATGAGGATTCAATGAATAGGGCATGCGGCAGTGTCAACCAGCGCCCAGGTTAAGTGGCTGGAGGAGAGGGGAGGGTCTTCTCTGGTTCACTTGAGGGATCTCAGTGTCACCAGAATGAATCAGATGTGAGAGTGCGTGAGACACTGTGACAGACCTTGGAGCATAGTTTTACTGTTATTTTTTCTTTTTCATCTCTTTAATCTCAAAATGAATAGGGAAAGGTTGAAAATCTTGATATCTGGATTATAGTCACAGAGGCTTTCCCACTCTAAGTGATTAAAAATTTTAAAAACCTTCAAGACGCCTCACAGTGACATTAACAGTGAGAATCAGGCCTTCCCAGTTACTGCTGGTGAGGGCGAGCCCTCTAACGGTATTTGGCATCTCTCCACTTCATGGACCGCGCGCTTCTCCCGGGGCAGAAGGGAGAGCAGCTCCAGGATTCCTCCACAGCTGCCCCTTCAGGGCGTAGGTGCTCCAGTAGGCGGCCGGCCTTTCCGAGGGCCCCCTTTGTTGGTTCCTTGTGGCAGCCTCTATCCTGAGTGTCGAAGCTGGTTCCACTCGGCCCACTTAGCCTCCACTTGGCACCGTTTCTAAGTAGCGGTTCCAATCATCTCCAACTGGAGACTAAAATTAAAAAGCTACCTGAAACATTCTTGTGAGGTAACAGGCCGCGTGCTGGCCAGAAGCAAGCTTCCGTCTGTGGAGGGCTGCACACCCTCTCCTTGCCCAGGCCGCCTTCTGGCTCCATCTTTTTGGCTCTCTGTTTCGGCACCATGGAAAGGAAAAGAAGGCCATCTGGTTCAAAGCAGCTTTCCGGGGCGCAGCACAGCCAGACCTGGCGCGCCTTTAGCCTGGGCATCACCGCGGTGAAACTGCAGGAATGCGCCCGCCGTGCACAAAGCTCGGCTCCTCCCTCTGGGACACTGCCCCTGCGCCTGGGGCCCCCAGGTTTGCGGGGAGGTTCAGCAGTCCGACTGCGCCCCGGAGCTCCATCCCGGCTGCTTGCTACTAGCCCCTAGGGGTAGACTGCAGGGGGGTGGTCCCCAAACTGCCTCCCCTGAATCCACCCAGCCACGGAGTGTATGAAATAATTCCTCCTTTGTCTGCCAGCTGGCTTTCAAAGCTATGGGGATGAGCTCGCAGGACCTGTCTGGGAAGCTTTTTAAACTGCATGAGTGTGTCAGGGGAGGGAGGGGTGGTGAAAAGATTAAAGAGTGAATACAATTGGGAGCGAGGCAGCAGCCAAACTAAAGCAACAAATGATCTAAGGAAAGGAAGAGCTTCCCTCTAAAATCAGAGACTCTATACAATGCAAATGACCCCCGCCAGCAGCTGCCTCTGGCAGGCAGCCACCGCCTCCCCACCCCAAGAATTAAGGGACAGAACAATCCCCTCCGGAACCCCTAAGCTCAGGGACTTCAAAAGGGAAAGGAGAGTGACGGCTTCCGCCCCTCCCTACAGAACTCCCCCGTTCTCCACCTGTGCTGCGGTCCTCAACAGCCGCAGCTGCTCCGCTCTTCCAGCCTCGGTCCAGGGGCTCCAGGTGGTATGAGTCGGGCAGCTGGGGCCAACATCAGCAGGTGAACCGGGGGGGGCTCGGAGTCGGGCACTTGGGGCCAACGTCAGCCGGCGGCCCCGGCACCCAGGGCTTTGCGGAACCGGGGATTGAACTCAGGCCCTTGCGCTTGCCAGGGAAGCGCTTATTCCACTGAGCCGTCTCCTCGGCCCCCTCTCTTGCCTTCTTCTGGGGTCCGTACAGTAAGGACTGCGGAGGAGGAGAGAGGTCAAGGTTACCATCTCAGGCGCCTTTTCAGTTTTCCCCTTTATATTTACAAGCGGTTGGAGACGACTTGGTCTTCATCTGCTCCACCTGTGCTTGTCTTGCGCCCTGGTAAGCGCGTCTTTGACAAAGGTAACAGTGTTATTAATATGGACATTGGATAGTAATCCCAGTAACATAGTTAATGGGTGTAAGAAAGCTCAGGATAAACACGAACCCAAAATACTTATTTCTAGGGGAAAACATAACCTTAGGACGGTTGCTCGGGGAAGTAATCTGCATTTACCCGCTCAGCGTAAGAGAGAGAACTGGTAATCCTTTCTAATCAAAGGCCTTGACAACGCTCACCAACAGCACTTTGATCCAGAAATTGTATTTCTGCTAGTATTTCATGTAATTTATACTTCAGAAATTTACCAAGCAATAGTAAAAGATACTCAATGCAGCAGTGTTTATTATGGTAGAAACAAAACTCCCCCACGAAGCCCAAAAACCTAACTAAATATCCAAAACTAGATGAAAAGCTGTGTAAATTATGTAACACCCATGGAATATTATGCAGCCATTAAAATGATGGAAAATGTTCTGTGACACAATGCCTTTTACTGCTAGAAAATTCAAAACTATTATTCATGATTGCACCCTATACAAGATAAAGACAAAAGACTTAAAAGAACAGATACATAAATTCCACAAGAATTATTTTTAAGAGGGAATGGTATTACTAATATTTGTTTCTTTGTAATCTGTTTTTGTGCTTCCTATGTAAGAAAATAGCAAACTGTAGGAGAACTCGTATTAAACTCCAGCTGAGTGTTATCATGGAGAAATGTAAGTAGCTTAGAGCTGCTGATCAGATATTTCTAAAGAAGTTCCAGGTTAAGATTTTTGAGTGAAATCTAGTTTTAAAATGAGCTATAAACACAAAAGGAGAGTTGTGGAAAATCAAAGAAAAGTAACTAATTTTGCATGAAAGAGAGGGAAGCGTATGTGGACCTACATAAAAAATGTTTGAGACTGGGCGTGGTGGCGTGTGCCTTATCCCAGCGCCTGGGAGGCTGAAAACAAGAGGATCACTACGAGTCTGGTCTGTGTAGTGAGACCCCGTAGGCCCCATACTAACTATACAAAAAAAAAGTTTGAGGAAGGTGTGGAGTGGCTGTGAGGACATGAGCCCTGGCCCAGCTCAGTTCTGAGAGGGATGGAGAGTTTCACGGAATCTGCAGTGCGGCTTGAGCCAAATCGATTCTTTTTTTTTTTTTTTTTTTTTTTGCCAGCATCATATGTATTTATTTAAAAATCTTTGTCAAGTTAATCATCATGAACACAGATTATTAACTTTTAACTAATTAATTAATTAGTACAGGGCCTTGCTATGCAGCTTGGACCTGTAGTGATCCTCCTGCCTCAGTTTCCGCAGGGCTGGGCCAGCATGCATGTGATACCAGGGATCAAACCTGGGTCCTTGTGCTTGCCAGGAAGGTGCTTAGACTGCTGAGCTATGTGCCCTGCACCATCATGCACATAGATTAGTAGCCAGACTGGCAGACCAAAAAAATTCAAAGCATATAGAGCAATTATCCTAAATCAAGGTATATGGTTAGATACATCGGTCATACGGCATTACATTAACTTTTTTCTCTTTTTTCCTCCTGTTCTCTGTCTTTTATTTTGCACTTTATTTATTTAAATGTATTTAGTAGGGGGTCTACAGAGTCTCATCACGTAGATCAGACTCATAGTGATCCGCCTGCTTTCAGCCTCCCAAGTGCTGGGATTACAGGCGCAGGCCACCGCGCCCAGTCTCGTTCGCCATCTCCGCGCACCCCGGGGCGGGGCCAGCACAGCACATCAGGGATAGAACCCAGCCCCGCGTCTGCCCAGGAAGGTGCTTTGGTCTGCTGAGCTGTCTGCCTGGCCCTGCGCTTCATCTATATATTCAGTTTCTCAGATAAGGGCAACTATGCAATATTTAAGCCTGTGTGTATGGTTAGCTCTACTTAAAATTATGATCTCAGGATACATCCAGTTCTGTAGAAATAACTCAAGTTTCTTCTTTATAAGTCAAATAGATTTATGTGTCCAAAGAATTGTGCTTATCTGGTGCATATGGATACTGGTGAGTGGCAGGATTTTCTCTTCTTTTTTTTCTTCCTGGTTATTCCACAAAGAAACCTAAAACTTAGGTAATAAACTTGCAGTTTATTGGTCTTTACTTTTTTACTTCCAATTTCTGTGATTTTTTAAATGGCATAATCTTATTTTTACATATTTACATAATATGTGTTTACATCTTTGATTTGCCTAGAATTTTCCACGTGGTGTGGGGAAGGAAGGAGGGCTCCGTTTTGTTTCCCCAGAAAATCAGCTCAATATTTTGTTAGTTGGTAGTGATTCATTGAGCCACATATTAAAGTTTAGTATTTATGTACTCTGCCCTGTTTCATCAATTCTATTTTTGTACTATTATCATTTTTATTATTTTAGTTCATTGGTAAAATCAAAATCCCAATGAAGACTTCTTTGTCCATATTTTCTTGGCACTTCTTTGATTTTCTTCAAATGCCCTCACGACCGTTGTACTATAGTCCAACACAAAAGTAGATAAAACAAAAGCTCACCAGAAAGTCTTTTAGGACTTCAATAGGGATTTATAGATTACTTTAAGTAGCAGTACAAGACCCTGATGTCTTTAATTATCTTTAACTACCCAGTTATTTTCTGTTTTTTATAACTTATAGACTGTCCTGTTTGTGTCTCAGCATCCAACATTAATTTCATTTTTTAATTTATTTGTTTCTGAACAGGGAGGGAGCAGGGACAGTGCCGCGGCCTCTTGGCTGTGTGCCCCGGGCCAGCACCCCTGCCCCCCAGCTCATGCCAGTGGTGGGAGCTCCGGGCTAGTGGGATCAGGCAGCCTGCAGTGTGCCCCCCCATTAATACCCTGCTCATTTTTAAGCAATCAAAGTCACTGGTGGTTCTGTCATCTTTTCTAAAGCTCTTTCATGACACGAAGGCTATAAATTCCATCTGCACAATGCTCAGAGCTGTAAAAGCAACCTTGTAGAAAGACCTTCTAAAGTAAGGTAGAAAGAACAGTGATCAAAGCCCCTGCTCTCTCCCTCGCTTCCTGGGCCGGGACTGCCTGTGGCACCTGGCATCTACCCCTAGCTTCCCCACATCCCCGCCATAAAGGAAGGGCAGGCCTGGCCAACTGCAAGAGGTCAAATCTTTATTAGGCTCAGACCAGAAGTCTGTGGGTCTTGAGGACCTCTGTAAACTTGTAAAAGTTTTTCTTTATGTTCTATCCTGCTTCCAGTCCTCCTCACGGCCCGGGAAGTTTATATTTGTAATCCCATGGATAAGTTACTGGAATTCTAGTAACAAAATTCCAATTTATCACTTCCAGTGCGACCCATGATGAGAATAAAGACACTAAGGCGTATTTGTAGCTATGGGGAGGCTAGGAATCGTAAGCCCAGCCATGGTGATGGCCATCCAGAACAAAGGCCTCTCCCCAAGGTTGAACCTGGGTTTCATTCATTCATGAAGGAAGGAGTAGCTTCAGGACGAGTGATGGTGAGGGTGGAGGGAAGTAGGTGAGGGCTGTGAGCTGGGCCAGGCAGAAGGCCTGAAGTCACCTCTGCAATATGTGGAGGGAAGGACGTGCAGAAAGAGCGATCGGCGTGACACCACTGATATAGGGCCTGCTGTTTTGAGGTCTGTGCTTCAGCTTGGATGTGTAATCTTTCAAGCCCCAGGAAGTCATGCCATCTATCTCGAAGCTCGATCCCACTGACAGCGAGCAGCACTGGCTCTTCATCCCGCCTCTTGGCTCACACTAGGTAGCAGCAGGTGTGGGTTCCAGGGAAACAGCCATCTTCAAAGAGCACAGCAGCACCTTGGCTGGACCATGTGGATGGCTTAAAGCCACCTGAAGGGATAAGGAAAAGTCCTAGCCGGCTCTGTACATATTAATGCATGGAAATAGGACCACGAGGGAGACAACTGCTCTTCCTTCAAGGAGAGTTGCCCTGGTGGTCCTCCACATATAATATTTTTAATTCCAATAATGGATCTTGGCCTTCTTCCTCTTCTCCCCTGGGGAAAGTCACTGCCTGCTCCTGCCAGCCCACCTCATGAGCCGCTGTTCCAGGTGGGCAGACTCCCTTGCTGGCTCCAGAAGCATGGCCCTGAGGGCAGCAAGAATCACCTCCACTTTTCCTTGTCTTGGAGCAATGGGGGCCCATGTGACACTCTGGGGCAGCCCAGAGCCTGGAGTCAGCTCATGTCTCACTTTTTGCCAGAAGATGCTGATGGGGACCCAAAGGTGGGAAGGACCCCACAGTGGGTTGGGGTTCCTCTGATTTTGGAAGAAGATCTGATACTTAAACTCATTTCTATAGAAATTGCCAGAAGTGTTGATGCCTTTGTATTGCACAGTCATCACTTTGTGGCCAGCAGTACCTGCTTGGCCACCAGGAGACCCTGGGTATGGCCTTGACTATCCGGCACCAGGACCTGCTCCTCTTCCAGCTTTGGTGCCTACCCAGGAAAGTCCCACATTAATTTTAGAACATAATTTGATAAACACTAACTTATGCATTAGCTTTTGTATATGTGAAGGGGACCGAGAGTTGGAAGCCAAGAGTTAGAAGAACAGGGAAGAAGGGAAAGGGTAGAGGATAGAGAGAACAAGAGCGTGAGAGAGGGAATGATAGATAGATAGATAGATAGATAGATAATAGATATGGAATAGAAAGGTAGGTAGAGAACAGACAGATAGGTGATAGGTATACAGATAGATAGATAATAGGTAATAGAAAGGTAGATAGGTAAAGAATAGGTGATAGATAGATAGAAATTAAGATACATCATGTTCATGTGCTAGCTGCCCACAATACTTGAATCACTGTGTACTACAAACATGTACAAAACAATAGCTGAATTTCACTGGGAGAGGTCAGTTGAATTTTAAATAACTTCCTTCTATTTTGCAGAAAGTCTTCCTGAATTCTGGCAATGAGTAATAGTTGTTGTCTAGGGTTGTATGAAGTTTCAGGTTTCCTTCTTGTTCTTTCCTTTACAGTTTGGTCAGTGGGAGGCTAGAGAGAACACCCAGGTAACTTGGCCATGTACCATCTTAAAGCAGGAATTTGTGCAGTGACTAGTAAATAATTGGATTTGAAGTTATAACTTATGTGTCTCAGTGCTGCTCAGGGTTACAAATCCAGCTTGTCACTTTATTCATGCCCGTTCCTGACACTTTAAATCAATGTATATGTTAAGTATCAGGCATGTTTGCTTTTTGTATGTGCCTGATTTCAAGGCAGTGTATAAGGCTGAGGCACGTTCTACAACCTGTCGGCATTGCTTTTCATCAGACTAAGCTAGAGCAGAGATCTAGCCAATTTTATTTAATTCCAACTTTATCCCTTTTATGATAATCAAATGTCAATTGCCCAAGATCCAGAATAGAAGAGTACTATAATGTGTGCCTAGGGGTTTTCATAATCAAAGGTTGGGTAATTTATAGAGCCTGAGGTCTTGATGCAATTAAGTAGAGAATCGAATTAGTTGGAGATTAAATGAAGATGGAATGAGGGAAAGTGTCGGGAGCCATTTCAAGATGGCGACTGCTCCTCACTCCCCCGCCCATCGTGTCTGCCAAGA